>PVJH01023975.1:0-33897 GCA_004026705.1 Nesogale talazaci
CACTCTCTGGAGAAAGACAGCATGCTTGGTAAGGGAGCGGGACACTAAAAAAGAAGAAGAAGAAGATCCTCTGTGAGATGAAATGACACAGCAACTGCCATATTGGCTCAAACATAGCATTTGTGAGACTATTGCGGGACTGGGCAGTGTTCCATTCTGCTGTAAACAACAACCTTTATCCAGAAACAAAGCTTCAGAAATAGATGGACTCCCTATTGAAATGTTTCAGCAAACTGAAAAAGCACTCACTTTTCCATGCAAAAAAAATAGAAGATAATAAATTGGCCAAGATGCATATTTGTGCCCATTCAAAAGAGAGGTGACTCAACAGAATGTTCAAGCTACAAAACAATATCGACAATAACATATGCAAGTAAAATTTTGCTTAACATTATCTAACAATAGTCACAGCAGTATATTGAGAGGGAACTGTTAGAAGTTCAGGCTGGATTTATTGGTGGACTTTGAACAAGGAATATTATTACTGAAGTCAGATGGAGCTTGACTCAAAGCAGAGAATACCAGAAAGATGTTTACTTGCTCTTCATCGACTATGCAAAAACATTCATTACATTGTGTGGACTCTAATAAACTGTGGATAACCTTGAGAAGTATAGGAATCTCACAACACTTCATTGTGCTCATTTGGAACTTGTACATGGATTAGGAGGCAGTTGTGTAAACAGAACGAGAGAATACTGCTTGGTTTACTGCATGATAGTGTATCAGGACTGTATCCTATCACCATACTTGATTAACCTGTACACTGAGAAAACTCTCAGAGAACCTGATTTCTATGAAGAAGGGTATGGTGTCAAGATTGGAGGAAGCCTGATTAACAACCTGTGATACACAGATGATGCGACCTTGCTTTCTGAAAGTGAGGAGGACATGAAGCATTGCTGATGAAGATCAAGAATTCCAGCCTTTAGTATGAATTACAATTCAACATAAATAAGATCAAAATCCTCGTAACTGGACCAATAGGTAACATGATAAATGGAGAAAATGTTGTCAAAGAATTTGTCTTGCTTGAATTCACAATGGAAACAATAGTCTATGAGTCAAAAAGACATAATGCATTAAGTAAATCTGCTGTACAAGACCTCTTTCTTTAAAATATTGAAGAGCAAGGATGTTACATTGAGAACTAACGTGTGCCTCACTTCACCCATGGCATTCTCCATTGAATCACATGCATATGAGAATTTGACATTGAACTTAAAAGACAGTAGAAGAATAAAAGCATTTGGATTGTGGTACTAGAGAAGAACATGGAAAATACCATGAACTGCTAAAAGAACAAACTGATCTAGAAGCAAGAATGTTAAGACTTTACCTTACATACTTTGGACATATTGTCAGGAGAGACCAATCCCTGGAGAGGGACATCACGTTTGATAAAGTGGGAAGGTGGTGACAAAGAGGAAGGCCCTCAATGTGATAGATTGACACAGCAGGTGTCTCCGTGGACTGAGGAATAGGAGCAACTGCAAGAGTGGCACAGGACCCTGGAACGTTTCATTATGGTGTGGGTGTAGTTGCTATGGATTGGAACTGACTCAGTGGCATCTAACAACAACATTGACTGCTAATAGAAGAAATGGATTTGTATTGAAAGAAATAAGCTCAAAGGTCTCCTTAGAGGAAGGTGACCAGACGTCCCGCTTGTTAGCAATTTAACAATGTCCGCAGAATTTTGAAATTAAAATAAATATATTACAACACTATTTTTGCGTTCTATGAAATTTCTGGTTGCTACATATAGACTAAAGTTTTCACCAAGAACCGCTCCCCCCGCCACCGTCTCCCGGTCAATGGTGTCCCACCTAAAATCTGGTCACTTTACGAGAGGCACAGGTGACAAGACATTATCTTACATGCTTTGGACATGTTGTCAAGAGAGACCAATCCCTGGAGGGCATCATGCTTGGTAAAGTGGAAGGGAGGAGGAAAAGAGGAAGGCCCTGAAGAAGATGGATTGACAAGGTGGCTGCTTCAATGGGCTCAGGTATAGGAACAACAATCAGGCTGGCACACCACTGTGGAGTGTTTTGCTCATAGGGTCTCTAAGGGTTGAGTCGATTCGCTAACACCTAACAGCAGCAACAATGATTAGCTAGCTGAGTTTTGTTTGTATATGAAGGTCTTTATCTTTTCTTCTTTGACAGTTCTGTTTTTGAAGTTTCAAATACTTAATCAACAGAGTTTTTTCTCTTTAAAAAATGGAAAGGCATCACTTCATTCCTGGGGTCTGATGGAAATCTGCTCCTTTTTATTTTCATCTCTCTATATCTAATTATAATTTTTGCCTCTCTAGCTGCCTTCAATACTTTCTTTTGTCTTTGTTTTTCAGTAGTTTTAATATCCTGCTTCATGCTTTCTGAGCTTCTGGTATCTTAATTTGGAGATGATCATTAATTTGGCAGCATGGTCTTTATCCTTTCTCCAACAATTTCTTCATCCCGTCCATTGCAATCTCCCCAGTGAACCAGCCTCTATTTCTCTTTCATGCTTTGTTTTTCTGCTTCTTCCATTTCTCTTATTTCCTAACTCTTTGGACATAGTTCTTGGGTAGATGCTGCAACTCTTATCTTGAATGATTGATTATCCTATCTTATGGGTGGGTTCAATTTCTAATGTCTCAGGTGATTGAGTGTCCTTTATAGTCTCAAGGACCCCACCTGTATCTCTAATCATTAAACCTAGTGTCTACATCTAAATTATTAGAAATATATCTTAATCTTTTAACTCACTTAATTACCATTTCTGATTTTTAAAATTCTTATGTGTAGATCTATACCTAGTATCATTTGTCTTTTAATTAAGATATTTCTTTTAAAATTTATTATAGCTTAGATATGGTGGTGATGGATTCTTTCAGCTTTTATGTACTTGAGAAAGTTTGTATTTCTTCATTGGTTTTAAAAGTTTACCCAGCTTCTTGTGAATTATAAGAATTCTCTTTGGAGGAAGGTATTCTGTGTAAAGGATTCCATGTCAACCTTTTTTTGTTTCTACCTATGTTTTATTATCTTTCTATGCACACCACATTCTCTTCCCCTCTATTTCCCTTGTTTGTTCTTAATACATGTTTATCAATGATGGCAAACAATTTGATTATAATATGCCTTAGTGTACCTTCCTTTATGCTTCTAGTGCCTTGGGTTGTTGATCATATTGGATCCTTGTAATTATTTCATGCTCATGAGATTTATGGCCATTTTTTCGTTCAGCATTTTTCTTGTTGTCTTTCTTTAGGGATTTGAATTCACATGAAGTGGTTGCCCAGGTCTTATGGATATTCTATTCAGTTATTTGTTTATAGCTTTAAAATTTCTGTCTTTTATATCAGATGACTGCTATTGCTAGGTCTTCAAGTTCACTAGTTTTTCTTTCTTCACTGTCAGGCCTACCTAGGATGTTCTTCATAGCAAACATTGGAGTCTTTGTCTCTAGGAGATTATAGTGTTTCTTATTTTATCTATTTCATGTACCTACCTAAAATGGCCAGTCTTTACTTAAGTTTTTCACCATTTAGAATAAGGATGTAGTAAGTGTTTAGATCTTTACCAACTAATTCTATTGTCAATATAAATGCTAGGCTAGTTTTGATCAACTGATTTATAACTTCTTTAGGGCTCTGAATTTTCTACCCTTTAGTATTCTTTCTAATTTTTTGATTAAGTGTTCCCACTGTGAATTTTATAACTAACATGTTTGTATTCTTTTATATATTCTGGATTTTAATTCTTGGCTCTATTAAAGCTGGTTATCACAGTTTGATCCTTTGGAGTTTTACTTTTAATTTTTTTATATTGATCAAGACAGTATACATGATAGGGAATTTTTTAATCCACAATTCAGATCCTTCTGGATATTTATGGTCAGGAGAACTATGAGATGACATTTACCCTGGTTCATGATTATGCTATAGTATATGGGCAAGTATACTTGGAAAAGAAGAGAGTCAGTGTGTGAGTCTGAGGAGACTAGAGAAACAAAATTCATAGACACATGTATGGATATCAGGGTGAGGTTTATATACAAGAGGAATGGGACATTAAGAAAGCATCCCAACCCAGTCCAATTCA
Organism: Nesogale talazaci; assembly: GCA_004026705.1. Lineage (NCBI taxonomy): Eukaryota > Metazoa > Chordata > Mammalia > Afrosoricida > Tenrecidae > Nesogale > Nesogale talazaci. The sequence goes on from PVJH01023975.1 coordinate 4,095, forward strand.
AAGTCACAAGTCCGATATTAGCCCATATGCCCTATAGTAATCTATAAAGTCTCCTTCCGACTCACAAAGTCACAGGCCAGTGGGTGCAGAGTCCTGGTGCGGGTAGGGGTCTTCCCATGGCTCCTCGCTTCCAGGACTCAGGCTCCATCAACAGCATCCAGTGGGGGTAGAAGCAACTCAGTGCTGGCAGGGCTCTCCACATGGCTTTGCCAGCTCCAAAGATCTGGTTCCACCAGGGTAAGGCCATGTGGCTTCTCCTCTGGCTCCTTCAGCTCCTCGAATGCTGCTGTCTTTTCTTGTCCACAGTTCGTTGTCTTTAAGACTAACTCCCAACAACTGGGGAGATTGCTTCTCATCTCCATGAGGGAAATATTGTGAGATTTCCCAGAAGTCTCAGGAGAAAGCCATGACCACACCGAGACTTCATTGGCTACTCAATGGCTATCTCCAGATTAACAGGCTAGACTCCACCCCTACATCTCAATCATCAAATTAACATAAGCACATGACTGCCACAATCAGCCAACAAAAGGAAGACCATCGATGAAATGGATTGACAATGACCACAGCAATAGGCTCAATCGTCACCATTATATTCAGGATGGCACAGGATCAGCAGTGTTTCATTCTGATAAACACAGGATGACTATAAGTTAAAACTGACTCAAGGGCATATGACAATAGCAATGCTGCATAGCAAAGAAGATTTTGAAATATAATTAATGTAACTAAGTAGGTGACTTTAAGGTAGGGATATTATCTTATCCAGATGACCTTACTTAATTGCATAAACTTTTAAAACCAGCTTCATTACATGGTTGGAGAAAGGAAAGTCAAATATTTAAAGCAAGAAGTGGCTTTAACATGCTTTTGCTTGATTAAAGATGGAAAAGTCGTAGGGAAAGGATTTGAGAGTGGTCGCTGGGAATGGAGATCAACTCTTGACTGACAATTAAAACTTGAACTTGCAACCATAAGGAACAAATTCTCTCAACAACAAAAATGAGGAAAAAGGAGAGAAGGGAATGTATGTGTCAAAAAACTCAGGGGCAAGGGAGCAACAAGGGATTTAAAATCAATGGCAAGGAGGGCATAGTATGCCTGGGGGACTTGATCAAGGGCAATGTAAATGAGAGGAATTACTGAAACTCAAATGAAGGTCAAACATTATAGTGAGACAAGAGGAAAGTAAAAGGAAATAGAGGAAAGAACTAGAAGCAAAGGACATTTATAGAGGTCTACCTACAGGTGTATACATATGTAAATATATTTATATTTAATGATAAGGTAATAGATCTATGTACATGTATTTATAGTATTAAGGTAACAGACATTGGGTCCCTACTCAAGTACTCCCTCAACCTAAGAATACTTTGTTCTAATCACCTGGCAGTCTGTGATGCTCCTCTTCCCTGAAAAGATTGCTGAATACAAAGTGATTGTACAAGCAAACATGGTGAAGAAGGCTGATGTTTTCAGGTTATTGCAAGATTTAAATTTGGGGGGTCTTAAATGCTTGAAAACAAACAATTTCCATGTAGTTGAAAAGCAGCCAAGTTCATATGAAAGAACCACACCAACCTGTGTGATCATGAGACATTGATGGGATCAGGTATCAAGCATCAAAGACCCAGAAACAAAAAAAATCATATCAATGTAAATGAGGGCAAGTACATAGTAGAGACCCAAAGCCCATCTATAGACAATTGGACATCCTCTTACAAAAGGACGACAAGAAAGAAACAAGTCATTTGGGGTACAATATAGCACCAATGAAACATACAACTTTCCTCTAGTTCTTTAATGTTTCCTTCCATCCCCACTGTCATGACCCCCAATTCTACCTTACAAAGTTGGCTAGACCAGAGCATGTACATGGATACAGATAAGAGCTTGAAACACAGGGAATCCAGGGCAGATAAATGCTTCAGGACCAATAATGAGAATAGCAATGCCAGGAGGGTAATGGGAAGGTGGTGGGAGAAAGGGGGAACTGATCATAATGATCTATAGATAATCCCCTCCCAAGGGGATGGACAACAGAAAATTGGGTGAAGAGAGGTAGTGGTTGTTGTAAGACATGGAAAAAATTTACAAGTTAACAACTGTTCATGAGGGTTGGAGGCGTAGGGTAGATGAGCCCATACCAAGGGCTCAAGTAGAAAGAAAATGTTTTTTAAAATGATGATCGATACATTTGTACAAATGTGCTTGACACAATGGACGGATGTGTGGATTGTGATGAGAATTTTATGAACTTCCATTAGAATTATTAAAAATAAATAAAAGTGGATTCTTTGAAAGACCTTCCAGATAAGGTTCCAAACTGACTAATGTTTTTATCTTGGCCATGTGATACCCTAAGCAGAGAACTAAGTTAAATTTGCAAGCTCTTACTCATAAATAGGTATTACTTCCTTTTAAATTTGTAGTTATTATGAAGCAGCAGAAAATATAGTAGTCTCCCACTGTCCTGTTTCTGTGTTAGCACTGAATTACTTTTGCTACTGGGGATTTTTTCCCCTTGATTTTTGGCAGTCTCCTCATATTGCTAGACCAAACATTACTTGGCCCTTAAATGCATCCTTCTTCATATCTACAGATATGTAGCTCTCCTCTCTGGTAGTCTGGGAATTCAAACCTCTGCTAGTCTCCTAGCTCCATCACTTCACCTGAGACAGGCTACCAGGCTCTTTCTGGTTCTTTCTTTCTACAATACAACCTGGAACAATATTGCCAGGATTTGATCTGGTGATCTTTTGTTTCTTCATGTCCTATATCTTGAACACCTGTATCTCATAGTTCTTGTTTAGTTTGGGGTGGTTTCAGTAGGGATAGTAAATCCAATCCTTGTTATTCTACCCTGACCAAAGATAAATCTTCACTCTAATACAATTAGAATCAAAAAGTGTCTGTATCCAATACTTGGGATTTAAAGACAAATAAAATGGTAGGGTGTCAGCATCCTTTGTGTTTAAGTATCAGGGTAACAAGTTAATTATAGAAATACTCTAAAAAAATAAGGACAATAATATAGCATCATCAAACTCAACTAGTCCTGTTGAGTTCTGAAGGAGCAGTAGAACAGAGCATCCAAAATTTATTTGTTTGTTTGTGATTCAATTTTTTTCCTGTCACATTAGGTATCCTGTTTTATTTCTGATTTCAGAAGTGAGGAATCTGGCGGAATTTGTACTCCTTTTATGCTGAGTGTGTACTTTGTTTTAATTGTGCTTCATGAACTATATTACTTCTTAGTTTAGATAAAGATGCCATGATCTTAGGACCACAAATTGCCTTTTACATTCTCTAGAAGACATTGCTTCAACCACTCTATTCCAATACCTGCTTTATTTATACGTATCCCAACATGAGAGTAGGATGATGAAATATATTATTATAAAACTCTTCTGATAGAGGAGACATATGAGCTACTCTGGCTACATTATCATGACAGTGATGAATGGCATCCCTGTGCCAGGGCGTGGCATAAGCTCTTGGTCTACAGGTCTGTTGCTTTCTTAGGTTTATATGCAGTGCAATGGACTGAGTCTTTCTCTCTCTCTCTCTCTCTCTCTCTCTCTCTCTCTCTCTCTCTCTCCCTCCCTCCCTCCCTCCTTCCCTCGCTCTTGCTCTCACTCTCATTCCCACTGTTGCTGTAAAGGGTTTGAAAGAAAACAACATACTAGTCACTAATGCTTCCCTAGAGTAACACAATTCTTTTCATATAAAAACCAGAGGCTTCCAAGAGAATAGCAGCTGAGGAAGTGGTCAAACCATAGAACCTTAGACCAGTAATGGACCTGAACAGGTGAGAGTAAAGGCTTTCAAGATGCACATACTGAAAGAATCAAGTGGATAGAGAAGAATAAGTTTGTGCAATCTGATCATTTCATAAAAATAATCTGTGCTTTAGCAAAATATTTTAAATCTTTTTTCTCTATTTTACTGGCCTCACCCCTAGACTTGAGAGAAACATGATTATGTCATGAGATTTGAAAGCAAAGCTATCATTGGCTGAATATAGTCGTGAATGCTTTACCACAGGTATTGGCTCTTAATCTGTGGGACTTCTTGAGGGTACTTTATAGAGTAAAAGGTATTCTGCAGTTGTTACCAAATTTATGATCATGTGGTAGGTAATATAATAGGTTTTGTGCTGGATTCTCAGTAGTTTGATAGTTGTCACCTTCGTGATGTGATCTAACTGAATTTAATGAACTCCTTAGTAGGATCTGTTGTGAGCAGCCAAGCAATATGGGAAGACAAGGGTGGAGTGCTAATCCCTTAAAAAAGATCAGAGCCCTCCTGAAATTGGAAGGAAGTTTCATGGGGGCTTGGCTTACTCCTATTTAAGCAGACTCTGTGGGAGGGCTTGTGTCCTCTTGCTGATCTGGGTCTGCAATCTGTCTTATTGACCGCTGGTTCTTGGTACTTGAATTGTTCGGTAGCATGCTCTTCCTGTTGGGTGCTCTTACGCTAGGTCTTTGCACATTTTATTATCATATTTGATTTTGCCTTCTCCAGTTGCCCTTTTAAATTTTCTTTTGAGCTCTTTGACTTCATTATCTTTTCCATTCGCTTTAGCTATTCTATGATTAAAAGCAAGTCTCAGAATCTCATCTGACATCCTCATTTGAGCTTTCCTTTCTTTTTTCTTTTTAGTGACCTTTTGCCATCTTGATGAACAATGTTCTTGATGACATCTTATAGCTCATCAGATCTTCTGTCGTTAGTGTTCAATACTTTAAATCCATTCTTGAGATGTTCTTGATATTCAGATGAGATAAACTCAAAGTCTCTTTTTTGCTATGTACTTATTTTAATTGTGTTCACTTTCAGCCTGAACTTTTGTGTTAGCAACTGATGGTCTGTTCCATTGTCAGCTACTGACTTAGTTGAGCTTCTCCACCGTCTCCTCACAAATATCTATTCAACTTTATTTCTGAGTATTCCTTCTGGAAAAATCCATGTGTACCATCACTGTTTGTATTCTTGAAAAAAGCTATTTGCTGACAACAAGCTGTTGGTCTAGTGAAATGCTATCATGGTTTTCCATATGTTTCCATAACCAATGCCATATATTCCAACTACTATTCCCCCATCTTAGTTTCTAACTCTTTTTTCCAATTGTTAATAATTATCTATGCATCTTGATTGCATGTGTAGTCAATTTTTGACTGAAAACATTAGTATAATGCTTCAACTTCTTCATCACTAGTTTTTATGGTTGGTGCATAAATTTGAATAATAATTTATTTATTGGATTTCCTTGAAGGCAAATAGATATATAACCCAAACACAGACAGCACTGCACTTCAAAATAAATCTTGAAGTGTCCTTTATGACTATCAAGGCAATTTTGTCAGACATCCTTTTGATTTTGTCAGACATTCTATGCTGGCACAGAATAGGATGTCAGCATCTCTATGAGTCTAAACTGACTTAGTGGCAGTGAGTTTAGAACTTTTTTTTTTAGTTTCCAGGTCACCAATATCTTAGCTGTAGATCCTCAACTTTTAGCACCATTTGTATTGTTATTAATATTGTTATGCATCAGGAAGTAAGAAAAAACTGATTTGTGCATCATAGGTTGTGGTGGTTGTTGTTGAAATGATTCGGACTCAGAGTGCTCCTATATAGAACAGAATGAAACACTACTGGGTCCTGAGCCATCCTCATGATCCTCCCTAGGCTAGAGCCCATTTTATAACCACCATGTTGATCGCTTTTCTTTTTTCTCCTTCTTTATTATTTATTTATTCTTATTGAGCTGTAATAAATATATCGTGCCATTCAGTAGTTTGACTACATCAGGAAGGGCTGTGCAGTAATTGCCACAATCAACTTTGAAATCTTTTCTAGTTTCTCTTAAACATTGATGCTGACTTCTCATTTTCCCCACTGTCCTTTTCACGTGCCCCAAACCCAAACGCACTGCCACCCAGACAGATTCATAATGACTCTGTAGGACAGAGTAGAAAGTCCCCTGGGGGTTTCTGAGACACTGACACTTAATGAGAGTAGATAGTTTCATAGGTTTCCAATCTATTCCCCAAGTAATCATCAATTCTATTCCTGTGTTTGTCTTTTACCTTGACCCTCTTTTAACATGATGTCTGGTCCTCTCTTATTTTGAAAGCATGTTGATGAAATCTCACTGTCCTTGCTTCTTAGGCCCCTTCTGGTTATACTTCTTCCATGACAAGTTTGTTCATTCTTCTGGAAGTCTACGTTATGTTCTATGAAATTCAAGCGGAAAAGCACATTCCATATATATGAGGTCAGAGAGGGAAACAGAGTCCAGATTATGTAGAACTTTGTGTGCTTAGTGAAGGATTTTCAACTTTATCTTATAATTGGAAATCTTATAATTGTATGCTCAATACATCTGCTTAGTACCAACCATGTGACTGTATGGTTTTTCATGATCAAGGCATCATGGTCCTCACTCAAGTCTGTTTATTCTTAATAAATTAGGTGTCACTTTAATCAAAATTTCCTAACCATATTAAGTGCCAGAAAAAAGAAGATGGAAAAGAATTGAATGCGATAACTAAGACATACTCACTGTGTAAATGGTAGAATTTTTGACAAGAAGAGAGTCAGAAAAACCATATGTGCTAACAGTCTGATGATAGTCAGCATAATTTTCTCCCTTCCAAACTTCATCTTATGTTCAATAACTGAAAGCTTGGAAAATTCATGTCTTATTTACCTAGAACTGCTGAATCAAAAATGGGTAACTTACAGAAATTTATTTTCTGCTAAATTATGAAGGCCAGAAGTCTGAATTCTGATCATGGAAACTAGAAAAAGTCCTTGATTTCTATCAGCTTCTGATGCCTACTATTGATCTTTGCCTTTTCTGGGCTAGGAGAGCATAGAAAACAATTGATGATACCATGGCTTGAGTTAATCATACGGTGTAAGTCTAGGTAGAGCAGAGAAATAAATTCATCAGCACACATATGTGTATAAGAAAGAATTTTACATACAGAAGCAGTTGAATATTGAGAAAATATCCCAGCTCAGTCCAGGTCAAGTCCATAATTTCTATATTAACCGATATGTCTGAAACCAATCCATAAAGTCCAATTCAGGCTCACAAAACACATGAATAAAGGGCTGAGCCCCAGAGGAGTAGTGGTTGTGTGCAGGACTGCAGCCCACAGGGTTGGTGGTTCAAATCCAGCAGCAGCTCTCCAGGAGCAAGGCTGGAGCTTCCTACTCCCACCAGGGAAGTGATGCCAAAACAACAACAACAACAACAACAACAACAACAAACCACATGAATAATGCTGAATCCAGGAAGATCACAGGTCAGTGGATGCAAAGTTCTGTGGATCCAGTGGTGAAAGAAGCATCTCAGTGCTAGCAGGGGTCTCCATGTGGCTTCACCAGTTTCCACGGAATGGAGTCTATCAATGGAGTGCCATGTGCCTTGCCAATAGAGCATCTCTCCAGGGAGTCAGCAGAGAGAGAGAGAGAGAGAGAGAGAGAGAGAGAATCTCTCCTCTTTGCAGGAGTTCCCATAATTTTCAGGAGAAAGCCATGTCCACACAGAGGTCTCACTATCTACGCCCTTATTGACAGACTTGGCTCCACCCCTTAACGCTTACTCCTCTCAAGTCCCAAACTGGCACCAGATTGTGTAACTACCACACTGACTTTAGTTTTCAAAATAACATATTTGTTTTTTAGCAGTTGACAAAAGTGTCATAAAGCAGATTTGCTTGACTCTTGCTTCCACGGACTTTGATTGTTGATCCAAGTAAAATGTCTTCCTTAATAGCTTCCATCTTTTTCCTATTTGTCATGATGCTGTCTTTCATTCATTTCTAAGAATTTTTGGTTTAGTCACATTGAAGTTATCGATTAGACATGGATACACTGCCATGTTCTAAAATTTACATTCTTCTCCGTGCATCAATAGTATGTTATGATACACACAATTGGAAGGCAGCTATGCTCACCACCGTATCACCAACACGGATTGATCCACACAACTGGATGCCTTGGTACAGTCAGTCAGCACAACTGAGCATCTTCCAGGATTCTCTGGTATCAGCCAAGATCCATGTGAGGGCAGCAGTGGAATCCCTCAATTCTTATCCTCTTCTAAATCAAGCTTGAACTTCTGGCACCTCCATGTTAATGTACCTTTGTAACTTTTTTAAAAAATGGTCTTCAACAAAGCTTTGATTTCATGTAATATCATTCAGTGATCTCCACATCTTGTTGTATCACCTTTCTTTGAAATGGTCAAAGATACGGATTTTTTTTTCCAGCTGTTTGACCAGCTAGCTATTTTTCTGGTTCCTTGGCATGGATTAGTGAGGACTTCATTTTTCATCAGCTTATTGAAACATAACAATGTTTGATCAATTCCTGGAGTCTTGTTTTTCACCAATTCCTTTGGTAGAGTTTGGACTTCTTTTCATATCATGGGTTCTTGATCGTATGCTCCTTCTTGATATGGCTGAAGTTGGACCTATTATTTTTGGTAGGGTTACTCTGTAGTCCTCCCATTTTCTTTTGATGCTTCCTACATCATCCAATATTTAGCCCATAGAATCAACATTGCAAGTAGAAACTTTGGTTTCTCTTTATTTCTTTCAGTTTGAGATAAGATGGATACGCTCTTGGGTTTTTTCCATTCTGATTCTGGGTCTTTGTATGTTTCATTATAATACCTTGTCTCCTTGGATCATCACATATTTTAGATTTTGTAGGTTTAGTTTCATTTTCTTCAATTTGAACCTGAACTTACATAGTCATGATCTGTTTTACACTCTGCCCAGAATCTTGTTTAGGTTGATGATATTGAACTTCTCTGTAGTCTTGTTTTCTGCTGGCATCGTGGATCTATTAAGCTAGGCTGTCTCGAGAAACAAACCAATGACACTCATCAATGTATAAGAAAGAACTTTATATCATAAAGGCTTCCCAGCCAAGTCCAACTTAAGTTCCTTGGTCCTATGCTAACTGGGGCCCTCTCATGACAAGTAGCTGCAGACTGAAAACATGGCTAAAGGTGAAGCAGGAAGCAGGGTGATTACAGGCAGATTAATGTTGGGTGCAGAGTACTGTTGATTCAAGGTTGGTGGAAACATGGCAGGGCATTGACAGCTCTCAGGGTCAGGCAGCAAAAGAGCAAGAGGGGAAGTAGTGTCTCTCACTCATAAAAAGGTCATCCCCCAAGAAAGTGTCATCTAGTGCCCACTTGATTGGCAAGTTGGGCTCTTTCCCTTCTTCCCCACAAATACCATCAGGTTGACATGAAATCTAACTGCCACAGGAGGTTGCACATTGAGCTGCTAATCATAAGGTTAGTAGTTTGAACCCACCAGCCAATTTGTGGAAGGAAGATGGGGCTGTATAGTCCTGTAAAAGTTAAAAGTTTCAGAAACCCAAAGCGGGACTCCTACTCTGTCCTATAGGGTCACTATGAATCTGAGGGCAGTGAGTATTATCTCTTCCTGCAGATAATCAATTTGATTCCTGTGTGTCCCATCTGGAAAGGTCTGCGTGTATAGTCACCATGTAGGTTGTTGGAAAAACACATTTGCATTAAACAAATCATTAGTATTGGCAGAATTCAGTTATCTGATGTCCAGCTTAATTTCTGTCACCAAGGCTATACTTTAGAATTAATGTTCCTCCCTCTTTGTTTATAACTTTTCCATACCAATGGCAAATAAATATGAATGCATTTTGATTGTATGCTTGATTTATTTTAGTTTGAAGATGCTGGTAGAATTTTTCAGTTTCTTCATCAGTAGCTTTAGTGGCCAGTGTTACACATTTGAATAATTGTTGTATTAACTAAATTTTCTTGTAGGGCTATAGGCAATGCTTAGCATAGCATTGTCCTCCAAGATAGATTTTGAAATGCTTGGCTGAATGTGATGCCATTTTTGTAAGGTTGGGTTCTTTAGAAAGGAAAAACAAGTGACTATGCATTGTATATAGAAGGAAGAAATAGATAAATCTAGTCTGGTTCAAGTCAGGCCTCTTTTCACTCATGGAATGATGAACAGCAAACAGGATGATGAAGCAGAGAGATCAGAGGGCACAGGCTGGTCCAAAATCTGCCAAATAAATCCATAGCTGGTAGTCCACTGATGGCTCCCAAGATTAGTGGATGATGTAACAGGATAGCAAAGATCCAGTCTCAGCATCTAGCTCTGGAAAAAGGTGGACCAAAGAGAATTTGACTCTTTTTTGTCTCTCTCTCTCTCTTGTACAAAATGGCTATGACACCAAGGAGGTGTCAAGAGGCATCCACACAATTGACAGTGTGAGCTCCACCTCAACCCTTACCCCAGAATGTCTACTTGACATAATTCCTACTCATCACATCATTCCCCTTGAATTTCTGATCCTGTAAAATACATAATCAGTTGACTCAACAGAAGCTTATTTCATCCCACTAATGACAAGGATATAGATCTTTATGCATTCTATTTCATTTTTGAAGACACAATTTTCTTCGATTTGTACCTTGAACATCCTACTCTCCATTTATTAGTGGATGTAGCAGTTGTTTCTTTTCATCCAGAGTCACACCCCATGCGCAAATGAAGGTCCCAAGAGCCTTACCCTATCTGTCTCATTAAGTTCTACTCTCTGTTGGTAAGACAACTTTCCCCTAGGTATATTTTGAGTACCTTTCACTCTGACGAGTTCATTTTCTTGTACTATTTCTGGTACTTTTCTACTGCTACTCATAAGGTTTTCAGTTGCTAATCTCTCAGGAGTGGACAACTTATTCCTTCTTCTGAGTCTGTTCTTCTGAGTCATCTGGGTGGCCCTGCTGTTATTTGAAATACTAGTGACATACCTTCTAGCATCATGGCGACAGGCAAGCTTTCACAGTATGACAAAATTACAGACAAGTCATGGTTCGATTATAGCTTAAGTTTCTAATGCCTTGTATTGACTTCCTTCTTGCTTTAAATACCTGCAGTTGTTTCTGTTTTCTTAAGATAGACACTATACACAGAAAATGAGAATTAGAAACTATTGCAAGCTAAGATCATGCAGGAAAATAGCCTTTTCAGCTTTAATTATTTCAGTCTTTAGAGAATTCTTATGGTATTACATAACCTTTTGTTTAAGAACACATAGGAATGGATCTTGTATTTATATATATTTCTACTCAAAGTGATTTGACTGAAAATCATCATGGGTTTTATATGGTGACTTTTTACTCTTTTCATTTAGAGTTACACAGAAAAGGCATCTTTTCAGTTGATCCTATTTTCTTAAAATATTGGCAAAAAAAGCTGAAATTTTACTATGGGTGTAAAGGAGTTTCACATTAGCCACATGGAAAAGATTGCTAAGCTTGAAGGGTCATGTATAGTCATGTTTAGATTGGTTGCTGATGGATGATTTTTTTTTAATTCCAGTAACCTGTGGGTTGATATAAAGATATTCAAATGGACTGACTTTAGGGTGCCAAAATCTTCCATGCATTCCTTTGGTATTTTTTTTTCATGCAAATAAGTAAAATGAAATTCTTAATGGCTGGAAAAAAATTCCAAACACTATACCCCCACCTCACATCAATACTCTCCTTCCTAAATTCTAGTGAGTGCAGATCATAAAACCCCTGAAGAGTTATATGCTGAAAACTGCTTTTTCAAACGATCATTTCCTACATATTTGCTGTTCTCTGCTAATTTTCTGTGCTAGATGGCCTGGTTCAAACACAGAATACACTGGATTTTGTCCAGTTCTTACTCTCTTGGGAGGGGAGGAAGAAAGCAGCTCACCTTTTTCTCAGGTCACTGACTTGCCTTTTATGATGCTGGGCAGGCCGAGTTACTCAATAACTATTGGGCATTTCAATGACACTCCTAAGGCACGTAGGCAGTTTTGGAGTTTTCCCTCATGGATATCTTTGACACCAAGTCAAACCTTGATGAGCCAAATTTCGTTTTTCTTAAATCCAGGGATGGGTAGACCTGGCTTTGTACTCAGTGTGCTGACTTTCTCAAAACTATATTTCAAATGTCCTGAGTTTGGCCAAAACCAAATCTACTTTGCCAAACATTTTACTTAATTTAACAACAAAAGAAGTCCATCTGTATTTTAATGAAAATTTAATCCATATGTTTGATTGGCTTTTTGCACTCCATCCGTCAAAATATTTTGTAAGAGTTATCTAAAGTCCAAGAAGTTTTATATGACATGTTGAAAAGTAATCCTGCTTAGGCTGTTCTCCCCCCACATTTCTTTTTCCCTGCTGAGGTCTGTTGTCCTAGTCCCTGTCTGACTCAGACCTTAACCACACTCAACTCTCATGCCATATCACTTCTAATGATATGCCATCACTAATTCCAGGCATTATTTATTTTGCCTGGCTGTGCTGCTTAACAAACAAAGTAAACGGAGGGGAAGAATAAAGAAAAGAGAGCCTTACTTTCCTTTAGGAAGGAGCAACATGACCTAACCTTAAGCTAACTTACGTCTCCTTCTGTGGCCATATGGATAAATGAAAATGGAGTTAAGAAACATGCTTAAACGCTCTCCCTATATAGAATCTGAAGGGGCGTTTTGGCTTGATTTGATTCTTGCCCAATGCACTTGATGTAGAGTCACACAAGGGCTAGTGGATGTTTGCGTGTTGCTGTGATGTTGAAAGGGTCTTAGGGGAGTGCCCTAAGATAGCCTAAGAAGAAAGGGCTTTGCACTCAGTGGATGAAACTCCGATGGATCACAACCACACAGCCACAATTGATCATGAGGTTGGTGCAGGACTAAGCAGCATTTTGCTCCATCATGCATGGGGTCATTATGACTTAGGGATGGCATTCATGACAACTAGCAACAAATATGATGTAGAGAGTTAGCTCCAACGGTCACTGGGGGGGGGGGGGGGGGGGGAGGAGTCAACTACTTTCCCCGCAAACTCTAAGGTGATTTGGAACACGAACTGCTTGGGAAGGAGACTATAAGTTCAATGTATTTATTGATGTCGGCTGCTTCCCCAGGAAACTGGCCGTCTGGTGGTGGAGAAAGGGTGGCCCAGGAAAGGAAAGGTCAGAGAAGGACGTTGGTAGCCTTGGGTGCTCTCAACAATGAGGTCATCTTTGCTGTCCCTGTGCCTCCTGCCAGTGCCCAAAGAGCTCCAGATGCAATTGATCTCATTATAGATCAGCACAGAATGGGCTTGGACAGCCTGTTCTCTTCCAGTGATTAGGACATGGCATACTTCTTTCCCCCCTCCCCCTCAGCCTTATCTTAGTCCCTTGTCTGAAAGCTCTTTGGATGAATCTTAGGTAAATCTAAGTTTACTTGCTTGTTACAAATTTGGAGTAGTGGAGGCAGACATGGTCTTCGAATGACTCGGAAAACTTTTCTATCTCTGTCACCGTGTTCTCTAATTTGTTTAACCTCTGTCTACATTGGACTCAAACCAATTTGAAGTAACTGGGCACCTGGCTTAGGAAGATTAAATCAAAGATTAGTTCTGCATTTTATCTAAGATGCAATTCCTATTTTGGTGTTGACTTCTCAAAATTTCTTTTTTTCTCTTATACAGTATAAAATAGCGAGGTCTTTGGGATGTGAAAAAGAATATCTGAATACTGCTACTCTGTGCCTTTGTCCTCATTATTCCCTTTGGCTATACAGGGACCCACATTTCCCTTGCTAACACATCCTGGTATCTCTCTCATGTAAGGCAATTCCCTCGTGAAGCAGATCATTTTGGCTTAGGGCTGGGTTGGGAGTGAGGTAGTGCTGCAGCATAAGCACACTGAGAAGAAAAAGAGGATGACTGGGGATGATACAGTGGTCGGAAAGTTGGGAAAACAAAGTCCTTACCTGACTGCAGAAACAGACTCAAGTTTGATGCTGACTTTGTAAGGTAAATGTTTGGGGGTTCTAATTCCCTCATTTGAATAGTCAAGGAGATTCCTCGAGTTCCTTACTGTTTGAAGAATCATCTACGTGGTGATTTTAACTCACTTGGGAAATAAGTTGCAAGACTCACAAGGTACGCCTAAGAAGTAACTCACAGGTTATTTCTCATCTGCTCATTCTTGCTGTTAGATGCCAGGGAGGCCATTTTGACCCACAGTGATCTTATGTATGACAAAAGGAAACACAGTCTAGCCCTGTGGCATTCTCAGAATTGTCCTTATGCCCGAGCCAACTGCTGCAGCTACTGTGTCAGCCTATCTCACATTGATTGGCCTTCTTTGTTTTTGTTGCCCCTGTACTTTACCAAGCACGATGTCCTTCTCCAGGGACTGGTCTCCTTCTGACAACACGATCAAAGAATGGAAGAGAAATTGTCTCCACTCTTGCCTCGAAGGGGTAAACTGACTAGATTTCTTCCAAGACAGATCCGTTTCTCCTTTCAGCAGTCCATGATATTGTCAATATACTTCTCCGGCACCACATTTCAAACGCACCCATGCTTCTTAGGCCTTCCTTATTCATTATCCACCTTTTAGCCATCAATAAAGCAACTGAAACAAGCCCTGGCTTGAGTCAGATGCACCTAAATCCTTCAAGCAACATTCCTGCTTTTCAATACTCTAAAGAGACCTTGTGCAGCCGACTTACCAAACGCAAGCCACCTTTGATCTCTTGACTGCGGTTTCTATGAACATCGGCTGTGGGTTCAACCAACAACAGACACACCGAGTCAAGCTCTAACCCTCTCTCTTTCTCTTGCATAGAACGTTAGGTCATTGACGGCATTACTAATATTGGCCAGCCCTGGTCGCATGGTTGTGTCAGCATTGGAGTGCTAACCACGAGGTTGGTAGTTCTGCTTCGTCAGCCACTTGTCAGTAGAAAGATGAGGTTGTGTGCTCCTGTTAACAATTTGCAAAGCATCAGAAATCAATATAAGGCTGCTATGACTCAAAATCGACTTGATGGCAATGGATGATGTTATTCTTGCTTGTTAGTGCTACCAAGTATGTTCTCCTAAACTTGCCAGCACGGAAGACCTTTGGCAATAAAGATATGGAGACAGAGAATTTGTTCCTCCTTGGGGAGAATGGGTGTTAGAGCACATGAGAATCAATGGCAAACCTATGTATATGCACTTTTGAGTGTGTCATAGTGAGCCTTCCTCAGGCACTCTATTGTCTTTCTTAAGGCATTTCCTCCTCCCACACTTGCTTTCTTGTTTCTCTTTACATCAGGAACTTCTAATAGATTTTAGCTTCCAAGGGAAAAGACATAATAACCAGAAAACGCATGGTTTTCAAGTAAAGAAAATTCCTGTTGTTTCAGGATTATTGATTGTAATGTTCTAGTGATATTGCCACTGCTTGGCAACATTTACTCAAGGCAAGGCAGCGTTCCCACTCGAGCCTGGGTAATGCTGAGCAAGGCACTTGAAAAGCAATTTTGAAGTTGTGAACGGAAAGTATAGGTATGGTGTAATTTGAAGCACAGAAATAAGCCTCCGTAAGAAAGCATTCTACACAGCACAGCTTCTCAAAATGTTGATATCCGGAAACCATTTAGAGAGTAGATTACTGCTGTCAAACAACTGGAGAAAAAAGAGAAGTCAATCATGCTATTTTAAAAATAAAAACAAAAGACATTTCATCGATAAGGATAGCAGCAACAACAATAATGGTTTCATATCCATGTCCAATTGCTTGAGTTTTAAACCAAAGTCCACACCAACATGGCTGTTCTTTTACTTTTCATTTCTACTTTATCACACAATCCTAATGTAGCAAGATATTGTTGGATAATTGGACTGAGAAATTATGAAACAATTTCTCACTGAAGACTGCATAAGATAGGGATGAATCAACTCCAAGTGGACTCGGTGGTAGTTTTTGATTTTCGTAAAACAGAACAAAAATTTATGCCCTGTGGCAGAATGAGGATGTGTTTTCAAACAATTACACCCGATGATCCACCACTGTTTTCTCTAAATGTGTGCTATGAAGAAAATCACAAAAGGCTGGGTGAGGCTCAGTGAGTCATGTGGGTCGCAGTTGGCTTAGGAGAGTCTGGTCATTCATACACAATATTAAAAACTATGAAATTTTGATCCTAAGCAAATGGGTTCAGACCATTTGAGATCACTTGATAATATTTGTATGAAATAATAGGTTACTAGAATACTACTCAAGTCCATTGTCACAGAAAAAATATTTTAAGTTCATCTGAAAATTTACTGTGTGCACCTCTTTTCTTTCTAACACATTAGTTTAGAGAATAGAGTCTTGAACTTCCTAACCATGTCATCCCATGTGCTTATTGCTTGGTTTCATGAATAAGTTTCACTTGTTCCCTCAATACTGAACCAATAGCCTAGGATATATTGCTGATCATTAACTGTGTTCTATAAATAAACTTAGGTGTGGACTTATCTACAAATGCAAAATCTTTTATTCATGGAATAAAACTGTTTCTGGGAGGCCAGTTTGTTAATGTTTAATTAGTATGAGGCCAAATGCACCTCTGCCAGTCTATGCCATTTAGACTTTAAACATTTATAATACACAATATCATAATGTGTAGAAAAGCCAGCAAATCTTTTCTCCTGACGTATGAGTTTTCTATGATAAAAACCTAAAAATTTTGTCAAATCCTTCTTATGTTCCTCCTCAATAGGGAAGTAAAGACAACGTTGTGATTTAAAAAATAGTCCTGATTTTTTTTTTTTTTACTTTCAATCTGAGGAATGTTAGGCAATTAGTAGACAGGTTGGATACAGATGCTGCAACAATTTGCTCTACATATTAAATCATCTAGAAAACTGTGGGGATTCAGTGATGCTTTCTAAGCAGGAGAGAAACTGCTGCAGGAATATTTATTAGCCATTAGTATGTAAGATATTTTAGAAAGGAAAGAATACAAATAGGGATCCTAGGTGGGGGAAAGGGTGTCATTTACCAAGAGCTTTAAGAACATCATCATCTTCTACAGGTAGTTCTAGCTGAAGAAATGTTTCTAACGCAGACAGTCATCCAGAGACAAACCTGGCCAGTGTTCCCTTAACTTGCTATGCACTTCCTACCTTGCTGCCCGTTTTCTTCTCTTTACATAATTCTGCCTTCTGCAGCCAGAAAATCTTGCCCTCCCTGTCCGCTCAAAACCAGGTTACCTGCATGGATTCGGAAGCCAGACAACCTGGATTAACTTGGGTCACCTCAGGCTCTTGATCTCTACAAGTAAATAAAAGTAAGTGTCCAGGAATTGATGAAATACCAATTGACATATTTCAACAAGCTGATGAGGCACTGGAAGAACTCGCTCACCTACGCTGAGAAATTTGGTACGTGTGCTGCCAACGTCAGCAGAATGCCAAGAAATTTAGAAGACAGGTAAGTTCACCAAACTCGGAAGAGATCTCCATTTGTTCCCATGAGTGTCAGGACACACAAGAGTCCAGGTCAGATGAACCCTGTAAGAACAGAAATAGGAGTAGAGATACCAGGAAGGTAGGGGGAAGATGGAGAGAGAAAGGAGAAGAAACCTTGGGGGAAGGGAGAGAGTGTTTGGTGTAAGATATGAAAATAATAATAATCTTTAGTTTATCAGGGGGTCACGAGTGTGGGAGTGGAGGAGGGGGGAGAAAAAGAGGAGCTGATGCCAAGGGTTCAATCAGAAAGTAAAGGTTTAGAAAATAATGATAACAACCTATGTACAAACATGCTTGATACAATTGATGTATGGGATGTTATGAGAGCTATAACAGGCTCCAATAAAATGATCTTTAATAAAATAAATAAATTTAAAATATGGTGAAAATATCCCACCAAATATATATATATATATTTATTATATATATATATATATATATAAATTATATATATATATATATTTAGGTTACCAAACAGAATGTGAAAGGAATGGAACATTAATCATTAATATCATTAATATCACATGCAGGTAACTTTTGGTAGAGATTATTTTTAAAATGGTTGCCATGGTACATTGACAGAAATCTATGAAAACTTCAAGCTGGAATAAGTAAAGGATGTTGAAGGAGAGATATCATTGCTGATATCAAATGTCTCTTGGCTGGCCGTGGAGATTATCAGGAAGATGTTTGCTTGTTTTGTTGACTATGGGAAGGCATTTGACTATGCACATTAGAACAAGGTGTGGATAACATCACTAAGAATGGAAATTCTAGAACATGTCAATGCGGGACCTGCTCATGGACCAAGAAACCACCATTTGAAAACAACCCGAAAATGCTGTGTGGTTTAATTCAGGAAAGTTGTCTTTCAGGGATATCTCCTTTCACCATATTTTTTCAATCTGTAGCCTGACCAAGTAATCAGAGCAGATAAAATATTGAAGGATAATATGGTATCAGGATTGAAGGAAGATTTATTAATAGCCTGTACAGATGAAACAGCCTGGCTTACTGAAAGAGGACTTGACAATTACTGATGAAGATCAAAGAGGTAAGCCTTCAATATGGATTACAACTCAATATGAAGAAAACAAAAATTCTCATAAATGGTCTAATGGACAAGATTATAATACACAGGGAAAAGATTGAATTTACGAAATATTTTATTTTACCTTGCTGTGTTAGGGTGATCTAGAAAAACAAAACCATGACACTAGTAATTCTCTTTATATACTTATGTAGATAGAAGGATATATAAACTAAAAAATAAACATAGCTAACTAATCGATAAAGCAGTACAAATGGCTCGGTGCAACTCAGTTACGTGAGACAGCTAGTATACTGGCAGTCCTTGGAGTCTTGATGGCCTCTTAGTAGTCCTCTGTAGAGCAATTCAGGCAATCCGGGCACAAGCAGCAAACAGCAAAGTAGGTCACCAACAGTCAGTCAGATGACAGAGTCCAATGGTCCCCAGCTCAAGAGATGTATATTCCAGGAGATGGCAAAACAGGGCTCAAAGGAACCTCAACTCACAGCAACACAGTAGGAACCTCAACTCACAGCAACACAGTCCACCGATTAGGTGTCCCACGGGTAGTGTTGCTTGGAGATCAAGGCACAGGATGAACAAGGCAGCTGGCTGGCCTGAAGATCCAAGAGCAAGAGAGCAAGGGTGAGGCTCATCAGCCATATCTATCTCCACCCTACAATTGACCTTACATGTGTTCATTGGTCATGTTGTCACAACAGACCCACCTATCTTCTTTGGTCATGTTGGCACAACAAGCTTACCTATCACACTTGTCAATCAACTGTATCCACAATCAGTGCTCATGGAAGCAACAATCAAAATACAATGGCATGTTTCTTGGGCAAATTTGCTGCACAGGCCTCTTTAAAGTGCTAAGCAATAAAGACATTCCTTGGAGCATCAAGGTGTGCCTGCCCTAAGTCGTGATATCTTCATATGTCTGTGAAAGTTGGACACTTTATAAAGATGACAACATAATATTTGATGCATTAGAAGTATGGTGTTTGTGAGGAACATTGAAGGTTTTGTCAGATGCTAGAAGAACAAGAAGTCTGTCTTGAATGAAATACAGCCAGAATGCTCCTTAGAAACTATACTGGCAAGAGTGCATCTCATGATCTTGGGCCATACTATCAAGAGAAATCAGTCATTTGAAAAGGACATCACCTTTGGGAAAGTGGTACATGGGAAAACAGGATGATTCTGAAGGAGATCGACTGACACTGTGGTGACAGCATAAGTCTCAGATACAACAGTGGATGTGTGGATAGTGTGGAAGATGCCGATAACTCAGCATAGTCTAGAATTTAGCCATGTTGTTTTTATAATGCCAATCATTCTTCAAGGCAAAACTCAAAAGCCATCCCTCCATGAAGCCTTTCTTATTCTCACAGGCTAGGCTATTCTCCCACGTTTCCCAAGGTATATGTGTTTGTCTGGGTAGACTAGAGAAACAAATCCATAAAAACTCTTATGTGTATAAGAAAAAAAGCTTTATATACAAGAGCTATTGTACATCAAGAAGATAACCCAGTCCAGGCCAGTCCAAGGTCATAAGTCCAATGTTAGCCCATATGTCAGATATCAATCCATAAGCCCTTTACAGACTCTTGAAGCACACACAATGACACCTGGGAAATCACAGGCCAGTGGATACATTCTTGTGTATCCAGTGGTGATAGAAGCATCTCAGCACTGGAAGGAGTCTCTATGTGACTTTTCTGTCTTCAGAGGTCAGATTCTATCAGGTAAGTCTATGTGGCTTCTCCTCTGGGATGTCTCACAGGGAGTCAGTCTTGTGTCTTGTCAGGAGAGCATCATCAAGAAGACTGAATAGTGAGTCTCTCACCTCCAAGGGTGAAATATGGCTTGATTTCTCAGAATTCTCAGGTGAATGCCATGCCTACACAGAGATCTCATTGGCTGACAGATCTGCAGATTGACAGGCTGGCCTCCATCCCTACACTCTTAATCCTCAAATTGACATCAGACTAGGTAACTGCCACAGTATTATATGTAGTAACTTAGGAAAATAATTCAAATAATACATGGATATGAATAATTCTCAACAAGTAGAAAGAAAAATAACAAATTCCTGTTAATGTTGGGTGCCACTCTTTCCTGATCTTTGTCTGACATAAATACAGACCTGTTTCTCTTTCTCATCCTAAGACTGTCATACTCCACAGAAATATTCATATTTTATTCTCCAGTATAGCTATATATGTGTACATTTCCCAGTATCATTAGCTTTTTTAGGTTAGGAAAGGTATTTTTTTTCATTTTTGTTTCAAGATCTTGGCAAAAAAAATGGATATCCCAAATTAGGTGCTGAGTGATGTACAGTGATACTTCGATTGTTGAATGCTCCAAGTTATAACAGCAAAGTTTGAAATAAAAAAAACCCTGCTTTGTGTTCATAACTTTGCTCCATAGTGGAAGCAACAATCTGTCTTGAAAGAGCACGTTGCAGAGTGAGTCACTTGGCACTTCTTCCTTTGCATACAGAGGGGGTGACGCTTCAGTCTACTCCTCACTCTCACTCAGACAGCGTGTAGTGCTTGTACTAGTATGCTGAAGTACTCATCACCGAGCTTTTCCCTCTGCTTTATTTGCATAAAATATCTTAACCTTGGCTCCAAGAAAGGTAATGATCCCAGCAGTTAAGCTAACAGGAAAACTGTGAGAACCATGATAGCATTAAAGAAGGAAACAATCTTGAAATTTAAACAGGTCACCAGTTTTCTGGCAACTAAACACAAGGTTACACTGAAATTATTGTGTGTTTGTATTTGTGTGTGATTAAAAGCAAAAGGTGTGAGATCATTAAGTGCAAAACAAAGAACTCGGACCATTGAAAAGGATGGGAAGTGACTATTAATTTGAATAAGTCAGGAATAATTTCATGTTGATAGCATATCACAGACAGTGACATGAAAGAAGGCTAAACCCTTCCATAGTGAATTTATAAGTGAAATTTGAGGGCCTCAGAACCAATTATTTTGTTTCCCATTATTTATTATGGGAAAAATATGTTAGTTCTCAAACTTTGGGGTATTTGGATATGGATTTGGAACAAATTGAGTCCCACAAATGAGGTATGACTGTCTAACTATCCCCACTCCCAGCCCCCCTTGTAAACAGAAAATGGAATTGAAATCTCCTCTGATTCTATTTTCTCCACATTTCTCAGAGATTTTTTCCATTGATATCAATCTGTCTCTGAGATTTTGGTGCTTTACCATAAACTGTGAGTTAGTCCGGGTAGACAAGAGGAACAAATTTCAGAGACACGCATATAGGTATAAGGAAAGTTTTATATACAAAAGAGGTGTGACCCTAAGAAGGCATCCCAATCCAGTCCAGTGCAAAGTCATAAGTCCAATATTAACCCATATGCCCGAAGTCAGTCTATAAAGTCTGCTTCTAACTCAGGAAGTCACAGGTCAGTAGGTGCAGAATTCTGGCGCTGGCAGGAATCACCCCATAGCTCCTCGCTTCCAGGGCTCAGGTCCGTCAACAGCATGCCACTCCAGCTTCAGAGGTCTGTCTTCATCAGGGCAAAGCCGAGTGGTCTCTCCACTGGCTCCTCCAGCTTCTTGGAGGCTGCATCTTGTGTTGCCTGTGGTTAATCATCTCTGAAACTAACTCCCAACAACTGGGGAAGATAGCTTCTCATCTTCACGAGGGAAATACCGCGAGATTTCCCAGGAGTCTCAGGTGAAAGCCATGCACACACAGAGGCATCATCAGCTACTCAATGGCTTTCTCCTGATTAACAGGCCAGACTCCACCTCTACATTTCAATTATAAAATTAACATAAGCAGATGACTGCCACAAACTGTTTGAGACTATGATTTGTCTATTTTACATGGGTTTCACATGTTTGTCTCCCTGGTTGGAACGGAAACTCCAGGACAAGGGAAATGGCCTTTACAAGAGAAGGACTTCACACATAGCAGACGCTCCACGGATGTCACCAGTTAAAGAATGGAAAAGGCAACCCTATCCTCATTCTCTGTCACAATAACTGTTGGGCTTCCGTATTTTGACTCAAAAGTGTAATGACTCAAAGAGCAACTATGACATGGACACATGAATCTTCTAAGAAGATCTTTTCTCATTTTCCCTCAAGGGCTCAGAGACAAATAACACATGGAACAGATAAAACTAAAGGCAATCAATAGTGTAAGTGCACAGGTGCCTGTTTGTATGATTTCAATTTGCTCATGGCATCTTGGTGTGCATCACCTGTCATTAGCTTGAACAAGGCAGGACTCTAAAAGCAATGATGGATGGATGGAAAAAGCACAGATTTCTGAGAAATCTCACTTGCAATGGGCCTTTTTTTTTTTTTACTTCAAGGTAGCTATAGTAGGAAGTCAGTGCGTATCCTATGTATGCTGCTATTACTTAGCACATTTTAAAAACTCCTTTAAAAAATCCCAGTTTATAGACTGCAAAAATAAACTGTATTTCTTTCTTTGCAATCTCCTAGTGCCAGATAAAACTTTATTACCCAGCTATATCATTCATCTGATTTATAGACTGATTCTCAAAAGCTATTTAAAGCTAAAATAAACTTGTCCAAAATCCATGACAATCACAATTATCATACAAATAGTTTCCAACTTTCCACAGGATAAGTCAATTTTGACGTAATTCAAGTACTTCATTCCCCTCCCCCTCCATTATTTCCTTCTTCTGCCAATATCTTTATAAATTTGATCTTTATTTGTATTGGGGGTTAGTATGAGAAAGCTAACATCTGCAAATTACAGGTTATATCAATGAAGCACATATTAGTAATTATAAGACATACCAAAAATAGTTAAAAGTGTTACTCATTATAAATTAAGTATGTATTAAGACAGAGACTACCTATGGAACTAATAAAAATACTATTAGCATTCTTTGAATTCATACTAGGTGCCAAGCATTAGGCTAAGTAGTATTAATAGATTTTCTCATTTACTCCTCACAGCAACCCAGTGAGATAGCCAACATTGTCATTCTCATTTTAGTATGAAGAAAGAGAGGCAGAGAAAAGTGAACTTGTTAAATTGCTTTACCAATACTGAAGGTTAGGTTAGCAGCCTACCTCCAAATGCTCCTGTCAATTCAGCTGGGTGAGTGAAGGGACAAGAACTGTGGCAGGTACATAACCAATTGACTTGCCAGGTGGTGGAGTCTAGTCTGTCAGTCAAGTCACAGCCAATGAGGCCTCTGAGAAGGCATGGTCTTCCCCTAGGATTCCGGGAACTCTTGTCTTCCTCCCTGGAGGTGGGGCACACACTCTCTCTGTGAGCCTCCTGTTGATAAGCTGCGTGGAGCTATACTGAAGTCAGCCAGAGCTCTGGAGCTGGAGGAACCATGTGGAGACCCACGCCAGTACCTAGATACTTCTGCCACCACTTAATCCTCAAGATTTTCCACCCACGGGCTGGTGATTGTCCTGCATTTGATGTCCTTGCATGTGTTTCATGAGTTTGATGAGGAATATACAGACTTGTATTGGACATTTGGGCTAATATCAAACTTCTGGATTTGATCTGGACTGGGCTTGAATGTTTTCTTAATATCCCATTATTCTTTACATAAATTTTGTGCTTACACATATGAGTGTCTCTGGATTTTTTTCTAGTAACCAGACTATTACAAGTACCTTTAATTCTTGCAAGCATAGGACAGGGTAGGGCAGTTGCAAGAAGGAATTCAGCCAGCTAACCGGGATTTCATGCTGTGTAATGGGAATGATACGCACCAGTTCATCCTATGCCTCCCATATTGCTCAACTGTTGGGCTTGGCTACTTCTGCCTAATACAATATCTTGCATGCAGAGGCAGTAACTAAATATTGATAACAGAGCATTCCATTTGTTTCTAAGAATAAGTAAGTCCAATCTTCAAGTTAATCTTTTCTTAAAAAATCATTTTATTGGGAGCTTGTACAACTCTTATCACAATTCATACATACATCAGTTGTGTCAAGGACATTTATACATTTGTTGCCATCATCATTCTCAAAGCATTTTCCTTGTACTTGATCACTTGGTATCAATTCCTCCTTTCTTCCACTCCCATCCCCCCTTCCTAACAAATCTTTGATAATTAATAAATTGTTATTATTTTGTCACGTCTTACACTGTCTGATGTCTCCTTTCACTCAATTTTTTGTTGTCTATCCCCCAGGGAAGGGATTATATGTAGATCCTTGGAATAAATCCCCCTTCCTCCCCCATTTTCCCTCCACCCTGACAGTATCATCACGCTCATCTCTGGTCCTGAAGAGTTCATCTGTCTTGAATTCCCTGTAGTTCCAGTTCCCATCTATACCAGTGCACATCCTTGGGTCTAACATGATTTGTAAGGTAGAATTGGGATCATGATAGTGGGCGGGGGGGGGGCACTGGTGGTGGCGAGAAAGTATTCAAGAACTAGAGCAAAGTTGCATGTTTCAACATTGCTACACTGCAGCTGCATCCTGATTGGCTCATCTACTGTCCAGTTGCCTACAGATGGGTTTTGGGTCCCCACTTTGCAGGCCGTCTCATTCACAATGATATGATCTTTTGTTCTTTGATGCCTGATACCTGATCCCATGGACACCTCACAAGCTGATGGGCTTCTTCCTTGTGGGTTTGTTGCTTCTCAGCTAGATGGTCACTTGTTTATCTTCAAGTTGTTAAGACCCCAGATGCTATATCTTTTGAGAAGAGGCACCATCAGCTTTCTTCACCACATTTGCTTATGGATCTGCGTTGTCTTCACCAATCATACAAGGAAGGTGAGCATCATGGAATGCCAGTTTAATAGATCAAAGTGTTCTTGCATGAGGGAGTACTCAAGTGGAGGCCCAATGTCCATCTGCTTTCTTAATAGTAAACCTATAAATATATGAACATAGATGTACTTCTCCATCATCATATATAAATATATTTATATATGTACATGTTTGTTTTAGACCTCTATAAATGCCCTTTGCCTCCTAGTTCTTTCCCCTATTTTCTTTAACTTTCCTCTTGTCCCACTATCATGCTAAGCCTTCTTTTGGGTTTCAGTAATATCTCTCAGTTACATTGTCCCTGATCAAGCACTGCCAGGTCTCTTATACCCTCCTCACCTCTGAATATTTAATCACTTGTTGTTCCCTTGCCCCTGGGTTTGTTTACACTATTTCATTTTCCCACCTCCCCCTCTCCCATGTCCTCCAGGGAACCATCAGTCCCATTATTTTCTCTTTCAGATTGTTTATCCTGCTCATCTTATTTAGATAGACCTGCAGAGATATTAAGATGCCCCAAACCAAGATGGAGCAAAACAAAGCAACCAAACATAATGAAACAATAACAACAAGCTTCTACTACTGCTGGA
The DNA here is from genome assembly GCA_004026705.1 of Nesogale talazaci. Lineage (NCBI taxonomy): Eukaryota > Metazoa > Chordata > Mammalia > Afrosoricida > Tenrecidae > Nesogale > Nesogale talazaci. The sequence continues at coordinate 29,865 of PVJH01023975.1, forward strand.
CACACAAGACTCTGCACATACTGGCATGTGATCGTCCTGGTGCCATTGCACATGCTTGTTGAGTTGGAAGGAGACTTTATTGACTGGTATCAGACATATGAGCTAGTATTGGACTTATGACCTTGGACTAGACTGGGTTGGGATGCTTTCTCAATCTTCTATTCCTTGTGTATATAAACCTTTCCCTTTTATCCATATGTGTGTTTATGAATCTGTTTCTCTAGTCTGCCTGGACTAACTCATTTGGGTTAAGTTGCAGAGGGTGGGGTAATCCCAGCTGAGGGCAGGTGTAAATGCCTTAGGCTAAGAGGAGTGGACTGGAGGTTGGCAGTGACATGTGAGAGAAAAGTGAAAAGAAAGAGGAAAAAATAGAAAAAAACAAGCAAACAAAGCCTGCTGACATTGAGAGGACAAAGGGAAGAGAGGGAAATAACAGTAGCAAGAAAGCTGAGCCCGATCCCTAATCCTGGGGCTGGAGGAGCTTTAATGCAGCCCCAAAGTGGCAACAAGCTGTGTTGAGATAAAGCCATGCGGCCAGCTCCAAATGATCCCAGCTCTGGCTGAGACAGTGGCAGGGCTAAGGTGAACCCTAGCTGGCTTCCACTGTGGTAAGCCAAAGCCCTCAACTCCTTAAAACCTAGTGGATCTGTGCCTACTTATCTTTACAATGCTCCTCCTGTGACCCAGCAGTGTGGAATTTCCCTCTTAGAAACTCTCTTGAGGGCTGAGTCCCAGTGGCGTAAGTGGGTGAGTATGGGACTGTGGCCCGCGGGCTTGGCGGTTCAAATCCAGCAGTGGCTCTCAGGAGCAGCACTGGGTAGCTCCCACTCCCACCAGAGGGTAGTGATCCGCGCCCCCCCCCCCCAAAAAAAAAAACTCTCTTGGGCTGAGCCCCGGTGGTGTAGTGATTCAGTGCGGGACTGCGGTCCACAGGGTTGGCGGTTCAAATCCAGCAGCAGCTCTTCAGGAGCAAGGCTGGACCTCCCACTCCCACCACAGGGCAGTGATAACCCTCCCCCACAAAAAAGAAACTTTCTTGTTCTTATTTCTGCAGAGTCCCTCTGGTATGTGTTACTCAGTCGCCATCTTCCCAGAAGCCCTCTCTTTAAGAGACTTAAACAGACTTGAGAGCCATTATGATGACAATTATGTTCAGAATATTAGGTACTTGATACTTTTGAAGATTCTTTCAAGGCCAGTTTCAACCTCAAACTTCTAATCTGAGCCTCCTAAAGAGTTTATAAGTCCTCAATATCTAACAGTATTTAGTCATCTCTTCCTTGTTGCTTCTTGAATGAAAGGAGACAGACTAACCCCTATTGCTTCTCTTTCCACTGTTCACTCTGTAACATTTGAAATCAGTAAAGGACACTAACACATACTTTTCATATAGTTTATTTCAGTGAGACACCTCCCTCAATCACTCCAAGTAATTCCAGGGATTCCAGGGATCTAAGAATTCAGAAATGCAATTCAATACCTATTTGAAAGATTTCAAACAGAAAGAAATCTTAAACAAATTAAAACTGCACAGGGTAACATTGTCTTTTGTCTAGAGGCTAAATAAACTTTCATTGAGTGTTTTGTGCTTTGATTGAAAAAAAATGAACTAACTAATACTTAATACTTAAGTTACTTAATACTTTTGATTTTTATTGCCTCATTTAAAAATTTTATTATAACTTAGGTGAAGACTTCCAGAGCATATCATCAGTTTTGCATACAATAGCTCATCAAGTCTCTTCTTGTCTTGCTTTATCTCCATCATCCAACCCTCCCAACAACCCCTCTTGTTGGATGTTGTTTCCCCCTTTACCCAAATAATACCTATTATCTAATCTGTGTCATTCCCTTTGTTCCTTCTGTTTTCCTCCTACAACTGATAAACATCAAGGACTGTTTCTTTTTGTGTGAAACCCTTTATAAAAAGAGTAGTGGTTTCATATAATATAGGGTTTTTAATGTTGATTAATTTAAATCAATATATTGTCTTCCAAATTCACACATGTGATAAGGTACTCCACAGATTCGTTATTTTTTTTAATGTTGTATAGTATCCTATGGGGCTTATGTACAACATTTATCCATTCTTCTACCAAAAAGTAATTTCCCTGTATCTGTGATTGTTAATAACATTGCGATGAACATGAGTGGGTATATATTTGTTCATTTTATGGGTCTTAGTGCTTTTGGATAAATATAGAGTACAGGGACTGCTATGTCATATGATATTTCCATTTCCATTTTTTTGAGATAGCATCATGATACTTTCCACAGTGACTATACCATTTTTCAGACCCACCAGCATTTTATGAGGCTGTTAGTGTCTCTGCACCTGCTCTAGAATGTGTTGTTTTGTTTTTTACTTTCCTATTAATGCTGAGCTATTTACTCATTATTTAAAATATGGAGAACCTAGGAACAATAAGGTTAGTTCATAGATGGTCAAGTGTTGGTTTTTTCATTCGTGCTGTGACAGTTTGGTGTCCACTTGGCAGGGAATCCTCCTCAGGCTAATTATTTGGCAGGTAAGGCCTAGTAATCCCACATAATGTGATCCAATATAACATAATCAACTCCAGGGGAGCTGCTGTGTGCAGTCAAGTTGCAATGTGAGGAGGGGGAGGTGAAAAACCTTTACCAAGGTCATAGCTTTGATGCAATTGAAAGGTAATTACTTTGGGGGTTGTGGCTCATTTCCTATATATATAGACATTGTGGAAAACTTGTATGCCTTTTGCTGGATTTGGATCCTGCCACTGGCTCATTTACTTTGGTCTTCAGCCAGTGGTTTTCCCTAGTACATGCCAATTTTGGAGGCTTCAGTGGTCTGTCATTTGACATGATGTCCTTGGGTGCTTTTACTTTTTCTGACCTTCTGTCAAGTGTGACCTGCTGGCCTTGAAGTCATCTCCTACAGCCAGCATCCAGTCATTTTCCCACATGGGTTCATCAGTTTCCAAAGCTATGTGAGTCAGAAGAAGCTCAACTCAACATCTGCCCCATGTACTTGAAACCAGACTGACTTTACCCACTTCTACAACGATGTGAGTCATTTCTTAATATAAATCCTCTTCTCTCTCTCTCTCTCTCTCTCTCACACACACACACACACACACACACACACATATGTGTCTCAATATATCACTGGTTTTGCTTCACTAGAGAACCCAGTCTAACATACCTGCTTAGAACAACTTCAAGTGACAAAGCAGCTCTGACCCAAAGGGTTTTCTTCACTGTCTTCTTTATTTGAGATAATCACTAAGTCTTTCTTCTACAGGTAAGCTGGGTGGGTATCTTGTGTCAGTCTTTGGGATCATAGTCCAACACGTAACTGGTGTTACCACCAGAGCTCCTTCTGCAAAGAGAAGTAACTTAAAATTTTATCATGTGATAGCACATAAAGAAATGAAACAAGCCCTGCTTTTAATTCAGCATTTCTGACCTTTTAAAAAAGGATGAAAAATTGTTTTTTAAAAAATCATTTTGTTAGGGGCTCATATAACTCTTATCACAATCCATCCATCTATCTATTGTGTCTTATCATAATCCATCTATCCATCCATCCATACATACATACATACATGTGTCAAGCATATTTGTACATATGTTGCCACCATCAGTTTCAAAAGATTTTCTTTCAACTTGAGCCCTTGGTATCAGCTCATCCACCTTCCCCCCCACCACCACCACCTGCTCTCATTTGCTCTTCATAATTTATAAATCTCTTTTTTTCATATCTTACACTGACCACTATATCCATTTACCCACTTCACTGTTGTCTGTCCTCCTGGGAGAGGGTTATATGTCATTCCTTATGATCATTTCCCCTTTCTCCTTGCACCTTCCCCTCGCCATCCTGTTATTGCTACTCTCATTATTGGTCCTGAGGGGTTTATTTGTCATAGATTCCCTGTGTTTCCAACTCTTATCTGTATCTGTGTATATTCTCTAGTGTAGCCTTAATTATAAGATGTGGCGGTCATGTGCTTATGTTAATTTCATGATTGAGATGTAGGGATGGAGTCTA
>PVJH01023976.1:0-33821 GCA_004026705.1 Nesogale talazaci
AGGATTAAACCCCCAGCCCCACCCGGAGTCCTACCATTCCTGTCTGTAACCATCTTCTCTCCCCAAGAAGCTGACCTCTCTTTGCTTTTCTACTGACTAATCTTCTTTGGTTCTTGGAACTACAGCATTTTCAAACTTCCCCACTTCAGCAGACTCTTGGCTTTACCCATGCATCATTAAAAGGACTTTCTGTCCTCAAGGGTGAATTCCAATTTGAATTCAAAGGTGGATACACATTAAAATTGCTTCCTTCTGTTGAGCAGCAACTACTTGAAACTGAAATTAAATTTCCTCCCCTCCTTCCTCTCCCATCAAGGTAACAGATAGCTTAGGATAAGTTTTTACTTATAACAAAAGCATAAAGTTCTATATGTGGGTCTTTCCTTTGACAAGTTCTGCAAAATGGAAAAAAATAACTGAAAAAAAGTGTAGCTGACCTTTAATCCAACTGGGGAAAAATAAATGCCTTTATGCAGTCTTTTGCCTTGGTTCTCTGAATAAACAGCTTAAGACAACTTTTCTTGAGCCCTGTTTCCTGTTACTTTAGTTCAAGCTGATTTACATGTTCTGGACGAACTATTAACCACTTGTGGCATGATGCTTTTTGACAGGTCCGGCAGGCAGCAGATCTGAGATCGCTATACTTCTTGCAGAGATTGGTCAATAGACTGCAAATAAGGTGAGTTGTCCCCTGAGAGGATCAGTCACTTTGAGACCCTCCTGGGAGGGCCATGTTTTGAAGTTGATAGGGAATCTGCTTCTGTTAGCAGTTGACACCATAAAGGTTTCATAAAGGAAAGGAAAAAGAAGGAAGGCAAGAAGAGAAAAGCAGAAGGAGGAGGTGAGGAATCATCTAAGAAAGCTGTAATATGGGTCAAGAATTGAATATTGCAGAGGACCAGGAGCCTGGAAGGGACCCTGAGGCGGAATGGTGGTGATAGCAGAAACCTGCTGCCAGGAGAGCAGTCCAGTGAAATAAGCTGATATGCTGGCTATGAGCTGGGTCAGTTAGCAGTGGAAAGGTTGATGCAGGAGAGATGTTGTTGTTGAAGAGAGAGAACTGCATGATCATGGATAATGGTCATTGATGTTTAAGAGTTGGACTGGCCTGTAGGAATTGCAGGGGAATTCTACCTGAACAGCAGACAGGGGAACACAAAGAAGAGAAGAGTGTGCTTGCTTGCATGGCCAAGAGGAGTAGAGAGAGCTGTCTTGAACTAAAGCATAGTTGTACTTATTTCTAAATTGTTCTACAGGAAGGTGTTGTTGCTAGGTATTGTCAAGTGGGTGCTGAGTCATAACACCCCTCCACCCAACACACACAGCAAAATGAAACACTGCCTGCTTCTGCGCCATTTTCAAGATTGCTGTCATGATGGAGACCCTTGTTATAATCCACGGTGTCAATTCCTCTCCTTGAGAGTCTTGGTATTTTCTGATCACCCTTTACAAACATGGATATCCTTCTCCAGGCACTGGTCCTTCCTGATCATCTGTCCAACTTACTTAAGAAGAAAACTCCCCACCTCTCATCTAAGGAGCATTCTGCCTGTACTTCTTCCAAGAGTTTGTTTGCACTTCTGGAAGACTGTGACACTTTCAGTATCCTTTGCCAACACCTTCATTTGCATGCATTTATTCCTGTCTGGTCTTTATTCACTGATATATATATATATATATATATATATATATATATATATATATATATATATAGTGATTGAAATTACAATGCTTGGGTCAGGTGTGCCTCAGTGCTCAAAATGACAGTTTTGCCCTTAGATACTTTAAAAAGATGTCTTGTACAGCAGACTGGCCCAGGACCACAGACTTCATGGCTGCTCCCATGCATTTTGATGGTGGTGGCAAGCAAAGTGAAATCTTCGACAGCTTCACACGTTTCCCCATTTGGCATGCTGTTGTCTGTCCTCAGTGGTGAGGATCTTTGTGTTATATTGGTGTGCACCCATACTGAAGGCTGTGTTCATTTGCATGGCATAGGTTGTCATGAGTCTCCCCCTATCCTGATGCCGTGTTCGTCTTCATGTGATCCAGTTCCACAGGTTTGCTTTGCATACAGATTAAATAAGTATGGTGAAAGGATACAGTGTTATTTAAATATATGCTGTCTGAATATGCAAGGGGCCTTCAAAAGTTCATCAAAAAGATTTCAATGTCTCTTAATCTCATTGTCCAGGAACTTTTTGAAGTCTCCTTGCATGTTCAGAAAACTTCTCTCTTCTAGTATTTATCCCCAAAGTTCAATTTCACTGCATCCTTGTCATAATGCCTTTTCGTCTTTGTTAATTTGATAGGTAGCAATCTACCCCGAACCAAATTTACTGTCATCGAGGCAATTCTTACTCATAACCACCCTATTGAGCAGAGTAAAACTGCCTTGTGGATTTCCAAGGTTATAAAGTTTTATGGGAGTAGAAAACCCAATCTCTTCCCCTTGGAGTGGTTGGTGGTTTCAAATTTCAAACAGCCACGCAAGGCGTCACCCACTATACCACTAGGGCTCCTGAAAAGTATAGAATAGCATCTTGATTTTTAAGACTTGTGTTTCCTTGATTATAAGTGAGGCCACTTGTGCTCCCTGTGCTTTTTGACCCTGGCAAGTTGCCCACTCACCTCGGCAGATGTGCAGGTTGGTGGGAAAGGGCCATAACATACCTTCAATTTCAGTCTGGTCTACTGTTTCTTCAGCTAAGAATTTTGAGCTTACCCTCTTATCAGTAGGGGTAGGGAGAATACTCATCATTTGTTGGGAGAATACTCATCATTTGTTCCCACTGTTTTCTTAGTGTTTATTCTCTAAGGGGTGTGCTGGTGCTGGGGCACTCTCTGGGTACTTTGTCTTGGGCCCATCTCTTTACTTGGAGTGGAGGGAGGCGGAAAGCAGTCATTGCCCACACGTTTCTGGACAGTGCCTCTCCATCCACTCCAATACTCTGTAAAGTCTGTTTCCCTGGGATGGTCTTTGTCCATTTTCTCTTTTTTACTGAGGGTTTTCTCTCTTCCTTGTTGATTTGTAACAGTTATTTATACATTAAAGATGTCAACTTTTCATTTTATTCTTAACTTTAAATGTTTTTGTTGTTTGCATTTGGCCATTTAGTTTATGATGTTTTGGAAGGAACAACACATCTTGCAAATCCATGTACCTATATTTATCTATTTGATGGTGAGATTTTATGTCAGCTTGAACTTGTGTGAAAGTAGGGGTAGAGTCTGACCTATCAATCAGGTGATAGCCTGATGATGCCACCTGGGGGTGTGGCATTTTTTATAAAAGAGACACTTGGGAAACTCGATTTCTTGCCCTTCATCCTCCCTGCTTGATGAGATTCTGTGTCTGACTCACAATCAGGACACCTCATGTGGGCTGCTGACCCTGGAAGCTCTCAGTGCCCTGACATGTTCCCACCAACCTTGAATCCATGAGACTCTGCACCTGCTGGCCTGCTTCTCATTTCTGCTTCATTGGCCTGCAATTGCATAAACCTGAAGAGGGCTTTGGCTAACATTAACATTGCTTTGAGTTGGACTGGGCCAGGACACCTTCTTGATACGAAATTACTTCTTTTTCAACATTTATTGCATCAAATTTACATAGTCTATAATTAGGGGATTCAGTCATATTATAAAAAGTTATACAATCATAACCACAATGAATTTTAGGACACTTTCTTCTTTCACATACTCATTGTTATCAGCTTCTCATTTCCCCCAACCTCCCCTGCCACACCCTCAGGAAACCATTACTCCACTTATTGTCTCTGTAGATTTATTTACCTCTCTTGGATTTCATGTAGAGAAAAAATTATTTCCTGATATAAAATTCTTCAATATGTATGTATATATGAGTATCATTTGTTTTGTTTTTGTGGACAGCCCAGGCTAGTTCCATCTCTAATCTACCTATGCATCTACGTGTCATCTAATCATCTACTTATCAAGGGTACTTAGTGGATCAGTTGGTTGGTTAAGCATTGCACTGTTAACTGATATGTCAACAGCTCTAACCCACCAGCTACTTTGGGGGAGAAAGAAGAGGTTGTCTGCTTGTGTAAAGAGCTCCCAGAGAGCAGTTTCTACTCTGTTCCACGGCGTCACTACGAGTTTGAATCAAGCTGTTGGCAGCGGGCTTAGTTCATCTGCTGATCTGACACTATATATCTAAAACAGCTGCTTCTGCGCGCAAACGTTTCTGCTATCGTTCGAGAGGGGGAATGTCCACGCACAGGACCTTCTGGGTTTTGTTGTTTCAGTGTTTCTATTTTCTATTAATTTGATATCACTCTTGGAGGAAGGACAGCCAGAAGGCTCCATGGAAATAAGGATCATAAAACTATTTTTGCTTACTTTGAACTCGTCATTAGGAAAGATTCATCCTTGGGAAAGAACATCATGTCTGCCAAAAAAAAAAGGAAGTCAGTGTGACGGAGCAAGACCCTCCTTGAAGTGGAGTGACACAGCGAATGCAGTTAGGGGCTGGCACACAGCAACAATTGTGAAGGGGATGCAGGATTGGGCATCTGCTTGTGCTGTTGTCCCCTTTCTGGGAACCAGCTCACTGATGCCTGACATCAACAACAGCAAATTCAGCTTGTACCATCAATTAGTCCAGTGGTGTTTCAGACTCTTTGTAGGCAGGGAGGCCTTTCTTCAAGCAGACTTTTATCCAGAAGGCTGAGTCTGGAGCAGACCCCAGCAGAGCTACTCAAGATCGAGCAGTTTGTGACATGGAAGGGTGTCAGCAGGAGCCCATCTGTACCCTTGTAGTGACCCCAGGGCAGTGCAGTGGATGGAGAAGGACACCTTTGAATCCGTGACTTCATCTGGAAAGCCATTACTTCTAAGAAATAACTTATCGGTTGTATTTCAAGATGGCACAAACAAAGGGGGTTGTTCAAAGCCACCCAGAGACACTCAGAGGACAGGTCTGGAAAACTCCTTCAGAAAGGTCACATCCACAAAAGCACCAGAGAAGTTCTGCTCTGCACACGTCAGGTCACCATGAGTGGAATGGGCTCCACAGAAACTCATCCACAAGAACACATCCCAGCTACAGAAAAGAGATGAAGCTTCATGGTTTCCTTCACCTAAAACTTCCATTGGAGCAGTACTCCCATCTCTCAGTCCCCACCTTCATCCTTCAGGGCTAGGTTTGTCTGGCAGGAGAGAGACAGAGACCTGGGGCTGAAGGACTCATATTCTGCTCATCCTCTCTTGCTCCTGCCTGGCAGAGCCGAGTCCTGAGTTGCTCTCTGAGGGGTGCCCTGGGTTCTCCTTATCTGTGATGTGGTGAAGAAGTTAGATTTCGGATTGAATTTTTTGAAAGCTCATTGAGGCCACGTCAGAGGTACACTTTCAGTTCACCTTTTGTCTGTAGCTGCTGTGCTTGTCGGCAGCCCTGTGTTTCCGGGCACACCTGCTCCACAGGATTTTCAATGGCCGCAGTGTAGGGGAAAGACCAGGTGCTTTGTTTCTGTCAAGGTGGCACCCAAGCAACCCGATGGGGCAGTTCCACTCTGTCCTGACAATCTTTACAGAAGCCATCTGCAAGACCTCTCTTCCTCAGAGCCACAAGGTTTCCAAGCTGCACCCCCCCCCCCAAAGGACAAAGAGAAAACAAAACAGACCACTGTATCGAGTCTGTCTGGACTTACAGTGACCCTATAGGAGCTCAGCACTATAGGGTTTCCAAGGCTATAACTTTTTTCCCCAGTGATTTTATTGGGGACTCTTACAGCTTTTACAGCATTCCATACATTATTTGTATCAAGTTTATTTGTACACATGTTGTCATCTTCATTTCCAAATACTTTCTACTTGAACCCTTGGTATAAGTTCCTCTTTCCCCCTTCTTTTAAAAAAATCATTTTGTTGGGAACCCATACAACTCCCATCATGATCAATACTTACGTCAATTGTATGCAAAAAAATTGTATTCAAAACCCATCAATAGGCAAAGTGACATCCCCTTACAGAGGGGTTGCAGGGATATGATGAGTCAGTCAAGGTACAGTGTAGTCACAATGAAATATGTAACTTTCCTCTAGTTCTCACATTCTTCCTGCCACCCACTATCATGATCCCAATTCTACCTCACCAATCCAGCTAGACCAGGGGATGTACACTGGAGCTGGAAACATGAGGAATTCAGGAGAGATGATCCCTTCAGGAAGAGTGGTGGAAGTGGCGATCCCAGGAGGGTGGAGTAGAAAGGGGAAACCAACTGCAGGGATCTACATAGAACCTCCTCTCTGGGGTACGGACAACAGGGGAGTGAGTGAAGAGACACATCGGACAGTGTACGATATGAAAAAGTCATCATTTGTAAATTATTAAGGGTTCCTGGGGGAGGAGGGCGGGAGGGAGGGGAAATATGGGGAGCTGGTACCGGGAACCTAAGTGGAGGAAGGATGTTTTGAGAGTGATGATGGCAAAAAGTGTGCAAAAGACTTGGCCATCTCATTAATTCCACTAACTAACTGCCTGCATCACCCAGGTTCCTGAGCAGTGGCAGAAATGCTAAGAATCTGCAATTGTGATCTTGAGCTTAGAGTTTCTTGGGGCAATTTCTCACCTGGTTTGGTCGTCAGGTGGAGAAGGGCGAATGAATGAGCCCTAATGAATGGTCACTCCCCAATTATGTTACGTGATTACTTTTAATAGAGTCCCAGGTATGGACTGACGGGCAGAGGGCGGGACATCATGTTCATGAAGCAGTCAGCCCACATTCTACATGGGAAGTTTAGGAGTATTCTCCTCGGACTCATTCACTGTCCTTTCCACATGCTTGTTATGACATTACATTTTTTTCCCCTAATGAATTCTAAAAACATTTTATCCAGTTCCAAGGGGTTTTCTTATATCTGAAGTGGAGTGGTAAGCCTTTTGATTTGGGGAAAAGGAAAACATTTCAATACTGTGTGATTGAGTATCACTTGCCCAACTTATTTGGTCACCTGCCCCTTTATCAGATAAAAAAGAGTACTCTCTCCACACCAGGCAATGAAATACTTTTGTGCTATTGCCCATCATCCACGATAAAGTACAGGCAGCCCCCCCCCCCAAGATATTTCCAGTGACACCCCCGTGGAGTATTTTCTTTGGAAAATACTGTTCCATGATCAATGTAGATTTTTGATTATACACCCCAACTTACCCAGACAATTCTGATTTCCCATTCTGGCTTCATTGTTAATGACACCCATTTTCACTTTCAAAAGTAGCCTGGTTTAGACTATAACCTACATGGTCAACCTTATCATAATCACCATTTAAAGGCCACGATTTGATTTATTAATGCTTCAAAATCGGCTTTAGGTTTTCTTCTTCCTTAAATTTGTATCTGAGCTATAGAGCATACATAGATCAGGCAAGCAGTCTTTGAAGAACTCGATGACCAAGCGGAATAAACATGTGGCTTGGAGTGTGTCTCACTTCCAGCTGCCCTTGGGAGTGAGCTGATTTCTGGAGTTCCTTTCTTGAAACAGTCCCAAAAACCAAAAGGACACAGGCACTAAATACTGTGAGAAGTTGCTTAACTCTGTTCAGGGCAAGATTTCACTTCCTTGCTAGTCTTATTATTAGGCTGTCTTTAGAATTTGTGAATTCCAACCATTCTGTTCAATTCATCAGAACAATTCAGTCTTGAGACTGTATGTGAGGAGCAGATATTTGAAAGATTACTCATTGGGGCCATCAGATTCTCCTATTTGCATGGAAGCAAGCCTCTGAGGGAATTTCTAAGTGGGCCATTAGGGTTTCATTGCATAGGCTGAGTTGGGAAAATGAGGCCGGTTACTCCCAAAACTTAGCACTTTACTAATAAATACATTTCTGATTTAAAAGCTGATAAATAGTTATTACAGATGAAGGCGATATTGCAGAGAAGTAAGAAAAAAAACTGGTTCAAATTTTACAAAACTGCCCAATGTCATTGTTTTTGTATATTTCCCAGAAGCTTATTTTCCTACACAAAAATACATTTTAGAAATATTTTGGGACTCACATTACACTGACATATTTGTCTATAGCTTTCATTGTTCAACACCATCTGATGAATAGTCATATCACGAAATTTTTCAAAGATGTACTCGCTTAACAGCTGCATGATCCTGTGACATTGGGCTTTACCACCATACTAATTCACTTCCTATTTTGGACATTAGTGAAAAAAAATCCATGATCACAATTAACATTGTGGTGCACATTTTTGCTTATAAGCTCTCTACACCATTTCTGATCATTTCAGCAAAGCTTCTAGCAAACTTGAACTTTTGGATCCTGGACCAGGATTTCCTGAAAAACAGATGACTACAGTTTATTATTTAAATACCTACATTTACTAGTCTATGTGTGATATAAATATCATGAAGTTTGTCGTATTAAAATTTAACTTGTAAATTTACATTGGTGTTTTAAGTCATGTTTGGTTTCAATAAGACTCTGGATAGCACTAGTGATGTGATATAAACTTCTAACATACATGAACCAAGAGGCTGTTCCTTGAACAGAACGAGGGGATACTGTGTGGTTTGAGATCAGAAGAGGTGTGTCAGGGGTCTGCCTTTCCACCGTCCTTTTTCAATCTGTATGCTCAGAAACTGTAAGGTCACTTTGAGTCAGTCTATTCTCAGGAGAGACAAGACCTCTGAGGGCATCATGCGGTGAAAAGGAGGAAGGCCTTCAAGGAGATGGACTGACACAATGGTTGCGACAGTGGATCCAGGGACAGGAACAATGGTGAGAATGTACAGACAAGTCGTGCAGGGCTGTGCAGTGTTTCGTTCTATTGTGTGTAGGGTGTCTATGAATCAGGACCAACTGGATAGCACTGAACAGCGACAATTGGCATCAAGTCCATGACAATGAGTTTTGAGTTTACACTACAAAAATAATCTGGAAAGTGGAATAGATGAAAAATAACATGACACCCAGATTGGGAGAAGAATCACTAACAATCTGCTATTCAGGCGACACCACCTTTCTTCCTGTAAGCAAAAGGATTTGCAACACTTTACTGAATAAGATCAAAGGCTGCGGTCTTTAGTCTGGATGGCAACTCAATGTAAAGAAAACAAAAATCATCCCAGCTAGACTGATAAACAAAATCATGACCAATGGAGAAAAGATTGTAGCTGTTTCCATTTTACTTGGATTCACAGTTGATGGTCATGCAAGCAGTAGTGAAGGAATCAAATAATTTATTGCATTGGGCAAAAGACATCTTTTAAAGTGTTAAAGAACAAAGATATCACTGAGGGCAAAGGTGGACCTGAACTAAGCCATGGTATATATTTTTATTATCTTTTGCAATTACATACATTTTTAAAAGATAGATTCCTAATATTTTTTCAAAGCCATTTTATCGGGAGCTAATACAGATATCATAGCATTCCATAGTTCAATCACATCAAGCAGTGTTATACTGCTAACACGGTCAGCTTCAAAACAGTCTCTCCCTTCTTGAACTCTGTGATATCTGCTCCCCGTTACCCCCTGCCCCCTGCCCTCTGTAACCCCCCAGAAATCCTTGTTCTACTTCTACCTCTCTTGGTTATTAATGGCCTTATATGCATGTAGAAGCTGGACAAGGAGCCAGTAAGGTCAGAGAAAAATTGAGGCATTTTCACTGTGGTGGCGATGAAGATGATTCAAAGTACTGTGGTCTTCCAGAAGAAGAACGGCTCTATATTTAAGAAGCACATGTAGCCAGGAGGTTCCTTGGAAGCAAGAATGGCAATACTGTGCCTCATGCACTTTGGACAGTCCTTGGAGAAGGACGTCAACTCTTGGCAGAGTTGTCAGAGGAAAAGAGGAGGAACCTCAATCAGAGTAATGGACACAGAGGCGGGAACAGTGGGTGTAAGTATAGCTGTGAAGATGATGCGAGGGTCGGACTGGGGAGTGCTTTATTCTTTCATACATGGAGCCACTATGAGGTGGGAACAGCTTGAAGGCACCTAACAACAACGAAGCGAAAAGAACACCTCTGTCTTGTAGAAATCAATTTTTGGTTAGTGTGGATTTGGTTGTCCCTTCCCCCGTGTGTAGCTGGAAGAGGTCCAATGTAGCCTCCATGCTTTTTCCTCCCCAAGTAAAATCAGGCTGACTGTTCTGGCAGAGATTGGAGGAACCTTGAGACGATGATTCCTAGACACACTTCAGGTCTGTAGGAGAACTTACCCTGTGACTCAGCTGTCACTCAAACAACAAGCAGACCTATAAAATGAACAATAGCATCAAAGTTATATATACTCCTTAGAATATTCTACTAGACTGGACCCAAAGGGTGGCATTTGTCGAGAGACAAAGCTCAGACGGCAGGCAGGGATAGGAAAGGACAGGTAGAAATGGTAGATATGGGGGTAGATATGAGGGAGTGGGAAGAGGGCTGTTACATTGCAGGGATTAAAATAAAATCAACATGTGCAATGATTGTTGAATAAACCAACTGGCTCTCTAAACATCCATTCTTGAGTTTTTAGAAATGCTATCCTCATTTTTAATAACATTTCTTTATTATAATTTTGAATTCATTTTTATTAAAATTATTTAGAAATTTTTTTAGCCATTGTGGTGGTCTTGATTTTTATCTTGATTGATTATTAACAAAGTTAATTTATTTTTTCACCTATTATTTTTGATTAGAGAATGTACCCTTTAAAATTTGCCTCTTGGCAAATGGGCATTTATGGTGGTCTAAATGGAGGCATGCACTATGTAAATGTATTTATATATAATGATAGGGAAATAGATCTATGTACATCTATTTCTTTGTTAACTACTAAGATAACAGACAGACATTGAGCCTCTACTCAAGTACTTTCTCAATACAAGAACACTTTGTGCTAATAACCTGGCATTCTGTGATACTCAGCTTCCTACTGAAAACAAAATGGGTGCATTAGCAAATGTGGTGAAGAAAGCTGATGATGCCCAGGTATAAAAAATATAGCATCTGGGCTCTTAAAGATTTGAAGATAAATAAGCAGCCATCTATCTGAAAAGCAACAAAGTCCACATGGAAGAATCACACCAACCTGTGTGATCATGAGGTGTCGATGGGATCAGGTTATCAGGCATTAAAGACCCAGAACCAAAAATCATATCAATGTGAATGAGGGGGAGTGTGGAGTGGAGACCCAACCTCCATGTATAGACAGTTGGACCTCCCCTTACAGAAGGGTCACAGGAAGAGATGAACCAGTCAGGGTGCAGCATAGCATGGATAAAAAAATACAACTTTCCTCCAGTTCTTCAATGCTTCCTCCTCATCACTATCATGACCCCATGGATATTACTTTACAAATCCTGCTAGATCAGAGCTTGGACATGGGTACAGATAAGAGCTGGAAACACAGGGAATCCAGGGCAGATAAAGTCCTCAGGACCAATAATGAGAGTAGAGATACTAAGGGTAAAGTCAGGGGAGAAAGGGGCAACCAATCACAATGAACTGTATATAATCCCCTCCCACGGGGATGGACAACAGAAAAATGGGTGATGGGAGACAATGTAAGACATGAAAACTAACACTAATTTATAAATTATCAAGGGTTCATGAGAAAGGAAGCATGGGGGAGGGAGGGGGAAATGAAGAGCCAATAACAGCAGCTCAAGTAGAAAGAAAATGTTTTGAAAATGACAATGGCAACAAATGTAAAGATGTGCTTGACACAATGTGTGCATGTATGTATGTATATATGTATGTATTGTGATAAGAGCTGTACAAGTCCCCAATAAAATGATTTTTAAAAATTGCCTTTTAACAATTATATGCTATTTTTGTTTGTGTCCTAATTTCTAATCACTTTTTGTAAGTTTTAACAATTGCACCTGGTAGTGATGTTTTGTTGTGTATTGTGACTAACGAGGTTTGCTATATATGTTAAAAAGGATGTATTTCACCTGGAATATCTGGATGTGGCCTATTTTCCCTTTAAGATATTTCTCTAGTGTCTCCATTTTTTTTCATCTAAAAGACTTCAGTGATTTCCCAAATAAAAATAAATAAAACTCTTGATTCAAAATCCCAAAGCCTCAGCTTTGCAGGGTTGAACTAAAGATCACGTTTAGAATTGCAATTTGCAGCCAGAATAGGAAGCCATCACTTCAACAGATAGACATAGACTTACAGCTCACTCTGCTTTGAGTTAAAGAAAGCTGTCTCCTTTTTTCTCTCCCGGAACCCTCCAAGAGGCAAGCTCTCAGAGGGCAGGAAGTGGGAAGACGTTCTCTATTATGAGTATAGGGAAACTTCACCTATTTACTAAGTCACTGGAATTCCATGCTGTTCAAATGGAATTGGGACCTGACAGAGTAGCAGGAAGAAATTATATGTGTATCTGAGAATGGATATAATAGACTCAGGGTGGAAGTGGAAGCCAAGTTGAGACCCAGCAGACATGGAGACTGGGGAATTTAAGATTGAAAGCTGTCATTATTTCAGGTGTTTGGGTTTGCAACAGCCAAAAGATTCAAGTATATTCTAGCTATCCTACTCCCTAAGCCTTGAGTCCATGTAGTCAACTACTAGTTATTAAATGTCTACTACATTTCAGGCACTGTTTCAGATAAGAGGCATCATCCTTCCCTCATTAAGTTAATATTTGGAGAGAGTGTGTTAGGCTGGGTTTGCCAGAAAACCAAACCACCGAGATTCTTAAATGTATATGTAGGGATTTTATATCAAGAAATGAATTTATATCAAGTAAGCAATCCAGTCTAGTCCAATTGAAGTCCATGGGTTGTGCTAGCTGGAGTGCCCCCTGTGCAGCTCTCCCCCCTCCCCGCAAACCATGTAGTTGCTGGCTGATGAAGCTGAAAGGTGAATTAGGAAACCGAGAGTTTTTACAGGCCAGTGGGTATAGTCATATGTGACTTCAAGGTCAGCAGGCGCATGGCCAGAGACTGGTCGCTCCCAAGGTCAGGAGGCCACATGGTTTGAACCTCCAAAATCAGGTAGGAGGGAGAGAGATAGAGATAGAGCATTGAGAGAAAGAGAGAGAGACAGAGAGAGAGAGAGAGAGAGAGAGAGAGAGAGAGAGCAGTACCCCACAGTCTCTTAGAAATAGGTGGCTATCCCCATCCCCCCAACAATACATCATTAGGTTGGACCTAATTGATAGATTGACTTGGATCGACAGGTCTATGTTCTTACCGGTGCTCTAAGATGACAGAAAACTCTCACACTAACTCTAACAGCATGAACTGGAGTGCAGGGAAATACAGTCAGTAAACCACAGCATTTGCTGGACATTAATCAGGAAAGAAGATAACAGTGTGTGGTGACACCTGGAACTCAGATGAATATTCACAAACGCGTGGCCTCCTAATTTGAGAGGCAGGCTGAGTCGTTGCATCTCTGAGGGGTGGTCACCTGGAAGAGTAGCCCATCATTTCACTCACCATTAAGTTACTAATTTATTTTTAAATGCATCGATTTTTCAAGCTGCGATGTAGGCAAAGGAATCTTGAACACCCTACACACTGCCCAAAGAACCGTCTTAGAAGAACCACAACAAGAAAGTTGCTTAGACGTGAGGATGGTGAGACAAAGCTTGTTTCCATTTGAACATGGCACCAGGAAAGATGAGTGACCAGAAAAAGGACAGTATGTAGGAAGAAGGTCAGCAAAAACTAGGGAAGCCCTCACTGAGATTGGACATGGTGCTCAGTAAAGTAGAGGGTCAGACAACAAAAGAAAGACCCTCAATTAGAGTGAGCTCAAGCCAATCAATGTTCATGAACTTGGCTCAGAACTGGACACTGTTTCCTTCTGTGACAAAGAAGGGCCCCATGCTTCTGAGCCATCGTGATGGAAATGTCGACTGCAGTCTATTAAGAGACACATGATATCGTTTAAGACAATTTTTAAAGGCACACATGCACCCAGCACTCATTCACTCACTCACTCACTCACTCACTCACTCACTCACTCACTCACTCACTCACTGCTATGGAGTGGATTCGGATTCACAGTCACCCTGTAAGGGAGGAAAACAGTCCCTGTAGGTTTCCAAGGCAGTGACACTTTATAAGAATAGGAAGTGCCATCTTTCTGCCGAGGAGGAGCAGCAGCGCCTCTGAGTTACTGACCTTCCAGTTGACAGCCCAATCCTTGACCCACTAGGCCACCAGGCTGCAAGTTTGGATAAACTTTCTGAATCTGATACTGCTTACAAAACCGGCCTCTGCTAACTCTGATTCTGTATCTGTGTCGAGGACAACTGTGTGCCTCCCATATTCCCTGACTTGTTTCCGAAGTGTCCATGCCTCTGAAACCCTGAGTAACTCCTTTCACCTGTCACAGCTCCTCCAGGGCTCCTGTGATGGGAAGATTTCCTGCCTACAGTCAGCACGCATGCCCCGTGTTTATCTGCATCATGGAAAGATTGCTTTCTGCTCTATTTAGCTACTCAAAGGGCCAGAAAGAAGAGATTGCCGCCCCAGCCTGCACATAGGTCAGCTTCCGGAGTCCCACCTTAATTGTTCTTTCTGAATCACCAGGGAAACCTCCCTCCTTTCCTCAGCTATTTGTTTTACTGATTAATTACTTCCGTCTATTGAAAACTAATTTCCTTAGAAACTCCTCTATCTGACTTCTTAATTATGTTTACTATAGCCTGACCGCTGACAGAGCATTTACCTCATTTTGAAGGTGCTATACTCCTTTCCCCCATACTTTAAATAGTCCATACTTAAAAATGAGCTTCATGGGCTCTAAAAGCAAAGATGATTATTGGGGGTACACAATTGTAGGATGAGGGAAAGGGGCATTTAACAGAGAGGAGGGTATAGTGCATGAGCAGCAGCGGAGAATCTGGGAATGACTGAAGGAGGAGAATGCAAAAGCAATATCCGAGTTAAATAGGACACTTGGGGTCGATCAAGCAAGATTCACAGGTTCATGTCATCACTTTCTTTGTTCTTGAGCACGATATGCACTGGAGATTCTGTTGACGTTTCATTTCAAAAATCCAATACGTGTAGAGAGCAAGATAGCTTTCAGGGTTAAAATTATGTTTGAATATGTTTTTAATCAGTAAACAAGGGGCCTTCAAAAATTCATGGAAAAAATGGAATTAAAAAATAATGGAATTGTCCATGACCTCTTTCAAGTACCCTCCTGTATGTGTGGACCAAACAGAAACCCCAATCCATTGTCATCTCTGTTGGACTAGCTCCTGAATTTATGGTGAGCTGGATATTGGGTACATTCCACAGAGATTGAACTTGGCTGTACTTGCTCGTCTCTGTCGGGGTTGGCTGGATGTTGGCTGATCTAGAATGCTTTGGCTGAGACACTGGGCTGACTTTGCTCAGTTCCGTGTGTGTCAGGCTCCAGCAAGCTAGCCCAAGCATATTATATTCTCTTGGTGGTTGTAATGGTTTAAGAGCTGGCTTACATTTTAATATTAAAACAAAGCAAAACAGAGCAAAACCAGAGCAAAGCTGTAATCAGATTCATCAAAGATTCATCTAAGCTTAAATATATGCAAAGCTACAAGGGAGGGAAATTTAGTGTAAGGGCTGAAAAAAAAAAAACCCCAAGTGAATGGCAGAATAAGTCGCGAACATATCAGTATTTGGCATATGACAAGAGTGTTCAAGTCTATTTTTCTAATTTCAATTTTTAAAGAATTTATAATTTACCTAAAGAATGATACTGAAGGCAGTTCTTTGCATGCCCCTTGCAAAAAATCCATACCCCATGAATGTAGAACATAATTCGAACATGTTCATAATTCATTTCACCGATGAAAAGATTGAGGGGGGGGGTCCAGAGAGATCAGGAGACTTGCCTGAATGCTAGGCTTACTAAACTGCACATTTTCACTACCTGAAACCCTGTCTCTGGCTCTGTTGGTATTTTAATATTACACCACAAAATGTGCCCAGTGATAATCCCTAGGTTTTTCGGTTCAGATAAAAGGATAAGGTTGTGTAACCCCTAGGAACAAGATGCCACTATAAACAAGAATTGAGAACAAATACAAACTCTTTTTCTAAAGTAGGACAAGGGTTGGATGAAACTAGACTTTTGAAGAGAAAGATACATCCAATGCATGATGCGTCACTTTGATCATTGTGTTGACAGCCTATTATGTCGCAAAGTATTCGAGCCATTTATTTATTTTACCTTTATTGTCACGTGAAACGGACCATGTTTGAACAGTAAAAGTGCTCAACGTGTTCTCATAAAATGAAACAAAATAGCCTTACTTTGCAAAGTTTCCCAATTTCTATGGTGTAAAATATTCTCCTGATGGCTGATTCCTTATTGCCGACACAGTGTCCCTGGACCAGATGGAGAAGAGATTCACACAGTCGCCTCTGGTGGGTCAGTAGCAGCCACCTCCAGCATACTTCTCAATCCCTATTCCTATCTCCTGCCTGCTGCCAGACCTGCAGAGTTTGGAATGCCAGCCTACTGATGTCTCCAGCCTGTCACCTGAACCATAGATTTGGGAATTGGCCAGTCCACAATTTCAGGACCAATGACAAGGTTTGGAAGTAAATCCCCCCCGTTCATTTTATGATCTGTCTAATTTTACCCTTCTAGAGAACCTAAACTAAGACTGCTTTTAAAAAAAGTGCTTTGTCATCTATACAAGTTCATCAACCATTCCATTGTTTTTATATATATGAAAAGTTGACCATGACTTAGAAACTTTCCTGTAAGGCACTGGTTCTCAACCTTCCTAATATAGTTAGGAAACTAATACAGGTTCTCAACCCTTGACTACAGCTCCTCATATGGTGACCACCCTCCAACCATAATATTATTTTTGCTGCTACTTCATAACTATCATTTTGCTAATGTTATGAATTGGGCAACCCCTGTTAAAGTGTTGTTTGACCCCCAAAGGGGTTGTGACCCACAGGTTGAGAACCACTGCTCTAAGATACTTAATTCATGCTCCTCTTTACCAGGCAATTTGGTGAGGGTCTGAAAATATAACACCTGAGACTATCTCCTGAGAGACAGGAATTGCAACACCCATCTCTCCTGCCTTGTGAAATATTGAATACAAAATGCTTCATAGACAGCGATTATTTTCTCTTCCCTATTATTCTCTTTTTCATCCCTGGACATGATATTTCTAATCCATAACCCTAGACCGCCAAACTTGTGAGGTGCTGTCAGATCTGTTTCAATTCATAGTGACCTTGTGCCCAACAGAATAGAACACTACAGAGTCCTGTGCACCCCTCACAATTGTTCTTATGTTTGATCCCATCTTAAAACTTAGTGAAATCCTTATTTAATGAAATTCACCTACGTTTAATAACTCACCTCTATAAGCTGGCCAAACCTTCTGTCTATTGCTCAATGTGGCAGCATCCTGTCAGTTTGCCGGGCTCTAACCTTTGTGTCTGAATGCATGAGTTGCTTTTCTTTCTAAGTCAATGGAGCCAATTGGTCTACTGACCTTTATGAAAATGAAAACAGGAGCAGTCAGGAGAGCTACGTTTGTTGTCTTTTTCCTTGTACCTATTTGAACACGTATTCAAATGGATCCGTGTGTGTGTGTGTGTGTGTGTGTGTGTTAGCACATCTATGGGTTTTTGTTAAGTGCAAGGTGAGAAAGCCAGCTATACTTTGTTGAGGTTGATTCTGATAGTTCCGGAAAGCTCTTCTGTAGTTTGGGCTTACAGGCAATGGGAATATTTTAGGTCTTTATCCAGCTCGCTTTACCTACCTTCTGTTTTCATTTTGCCGCATTTCATGCTAGTGTTGATTGACCCCTCAAAACCTTCTCCTCTCTTGTTTCTTTGATTCTGTTTTCCTAACCCTCCTGACCCCTGCTCCGTGTGTTCTTATCGATCAAGTCAGGCATGCTGGTGGCTTTGTCAGGTAAGAGCAAGGTTCAAACCTTCGGGGCTCTCTGAGGAAGGTACACAGGCTATAGCTGCTCTTTGTCAAGATGTGCAGCCCTGGCAAATCTAGGCGTTCAAATGACTTGATGACAGTGAGTTTGGGTTGTTGGTTTTCTTTCCATTGTTTTAATGGGCCCCTTTTTCACTGCCTACCCTTAAAATACTGGGGTTTCTAGGCTGCCTTTTTTGGCTTATTTTTTTCAATTGAGGCAGCAGTAGAAGCATGTGTGTATTTGTGTTAGGGAAGGGTAGTGTGTTAGCTAAATGTTTCTACTTATACATTTGACGCATTACACACACTTGTTTACAGGTCCCCAGTCTGTTCTAGCAATGCCATTTCCCTTCTCCTGTTCACCTTCTCGTCCTCGCTGATCTGCTGGCATTAATGAGGTGACAAATCAGAGAAAAAGGAGACTCCCTAACTCCCGATATAGCATTCTTAGTCACCAGAAGTAAAGTTACTCTGAGCAAATCAATGAAAACAGACTTTGCCTAGAAAGAACAACATCAGCAAATGCTTGTAGCAGTTCTTTTCAAGGGTTGAGCTTCAGGCTTACCTCATTAGTATTTCTCCCTCTTTTTTGTGATGAACAGTACATGGCAGGAGCACACTGATGAAGGGTAAACCAATTAAATCCACCAAATCCCAAACCAAAATTGCTGCCATAGTGTTGATGCCAACTCATAGAAATCCTAGAGAACAGGGAAAAATGAATCCCGTGAGTTTCCAAGTCTAACTCTTTTCAGGAGTAAAATCCCCATCTTTCTCCTCTGTGGAATCTACCGGTAAGAAAAAGGTACCTACAGAAAATTTGCAGCCTAGAATAACCCTGTGGGGCAATTCTCTCCTATAGGGTCACTGAGAGAATCTACTGGGTAATAGACAGCAAACAACTTCCGTAGTTTCGGGGTGGTGCATGTGGTGATGACCGTGGCTACTAAACAGAAGACGAGCAGTTCAAGTCTACCCAGGAGCCTCTTGGAAGAAAGAGTCAGGAATTTACTGGGGGAAAAAAATCAGTCACTGAAATCCCTGTGGAGCCAAGTTCTGCCATGACACACATGAAGTCCCCATAAGTTGGAATCAAGTCAATGGCAATGGATTTGAATAAAAAAAAATCTATCCCATAGAATAGCCATGCCCTTGATAGATGTGAAACACAAACGATTTTGGTGAAGGGTCATTTGAAAGAAATAAGCTTTGAAACCCTGCCTTTGCTGCAATTTCCCAAACCATCCTCTTTCCCTTGATTCTTTTCTTCCAATCCTTCTTCTTCCCGAGAGCTGGGCCTGAGTTCTCATTTTCCTTTCAACTAAAAATTCTACTTAGAATTTATGAAACTTCAAAATCAATATTGTATTTCCAGGGAAGATGAAAGTCATTTCTGAAATTTGCTCTTCTTTCTTAAGCAGCCACTGCTAAAAATTTCCACATAGTATTGTGGGGAAAAAATTGTGTCTGCAGAACATTTCTCTCTGTCATCAACTGACAGAAAGTTATGGCTGCTTCAAAATTATATAGTCTCTTGTTCCTCTTCCATCTGTAGTTTTGCTTGTTTGTTTGACCGCAGCATTTCTTTGTATGCTAAGCATGGTTCTGAATGTATAAAGTCATAGCAGGTAAACTTTCTGGGTGGGTTTTGACATTGTTTGTCATTCTGCAGCCTATCAGATGAAAAGTTTCTTCCTTTCTGTATTTCTATCAGCTTCCTGTCTCCCTCTCACAAATGTGTCCTTAGGACTTAGAGATTTAATGTGCTTTCTTCTCATTTTTAAAACAGTTACCATCTAGTTTCATTCCCCTCAATTCACCCTATGGGTTCTCATTCAATAAACATGTTGAATGCCTGTCTTCTGCTAACCACAGTGACAGGTGCTGAGAACATAAAGATGTATAAATCATAGACCTTGTCCTCGGAACGACCTCATCAGCAGCAGGGGAGACAGCATGGAAACAGGAAATCACATTATTGAATGATAAGTACTGTTGGGAAGGCAAGAAAAAGGAAGAGAGAGCCAAAGAAGAGAAATGGACGCTTCCCAGGGACTAGGGAGAGCTTGGGAGATGGCAGTGCTTGGATTCTGCCTTGGCTAATGAGTAGGTTTAGTGACTTCTGTTCAAGAATTTTGTGACAATTAATAGACAGCAAAGGACAATAATTTTTTACTGCCCCCACCATCACGGGGCTTGATAGATATTCCTGAATTAGAAGATCATGTGTTGTCTGATGCACCTCCTCTCTAGAGCTGGTTCATAAAACCATTTGAATGGACCACTCCTAATTTAAATGAACTCTTGGGTCCCACTTGTGGAATCCCATTTCCATCCTCCCCAGTTATGTTTCGTCTCTCCCTCATCTTTCTCAAATGCTTTCTAAAAAGGATTCTTGAGGTAGGCAAAATAATCCCTCAAAAAGACCCACGTCTTAATCTCCAGAACCAGTCATTGTGTTGCCTTGCATGACAGTGGGACTTGAAGTGGGATATGGAATTGAGGTGGATAATCATCCAGGCTGTGCAAGTCATCTGCGATCTGAGTCCACCCAAGGGACCCTGAAAGAACAA
This sequence comes from Nesogale talazaci, assembly GCA_004026705.1. Taxonomy (NCBI): domain Eukaryota; kingdom Metazoa; phylum Chordata; class Mammalia; order Afrosoricida; family Tenrecidae; genus Nesogale; species Nesogale talazaci. Next base: position 20,467 of record PVJH01023976.1, read on the forward strand.
CCCAGAGACTCTGCCATGGAAAACTCTTTGGAACACATTTCTGCTCAGCCATAGAGGAGATCGCTGTGAATGGGGAAATCTCGTGGTAAGTTATTTTACTAGGCTGACTTTACATCAAGAAGTTTCCCTGGGTTGTCTGGGTGAACCCGAGGTAAAGTAGAAGAGCATCACAGGGCTGTGATGTGAGACAGACATGACCTCGCATTACTGCCTTTGAAGACGGTGAATGGGGCCACAAACCGAGGAATGCTGGTCACCTCTGCAAGGTAGACAAGGTGGGGGAGCTGATTCTTCCCTACAGACTCCAGGAGCAACAGCCAATGAGGTCTGTTAAGCAATTCTGACCACAAGAACTCTATGACAATACATTTGTGCTATTTCCAGTCATCCCTGGGAGTCTGTTACAGCAGTGAGGGAAGACTCATTTATTTATGAAGTCTATCCTCAGTGACTCCTTCTCCTGTTTATGCCACACTCTGTCCCACAATTGCAAGGACCTCCCCTGCTTCGTCCTAGCTTTGATCATCTCATCACCAATGGAGGCCAATTCAGCATGGTGATCCAGTTCTACAGATGTATTTACTTAACAGGGACTTTTTGTTTAATTTCTACTCATGGCTGTCCCAACACGATATAACATGTAACGTCCCACATTTGGATTATTTTTTATAATTATTTCCAAGTTTGACAACAGGCTTCCATCCTAGATTATTGTATACCTTGGCTCTTGCCAACGTTCTTTCCCCTTCAAATGCACTAACTTTGCTTACTATCGTCTGAATCTCATTCTTCTCTGAAAAGTCAAACTCAAGTGTCACCATGGAAATGAAGAATGAGCAGGGCCTTGGCGGTTTCACTTCCTAAGCTTGCCCTTAAGAGCTGTCGTTGGCATTACTTAGCATTTATGTGCTCTGCTTTGCAGTGGTTCATCATTTTTATGCACACTTCCTAGCTCATCCACGGGAGCATAAACTCAGGAGAGCATTCTCTCTTTCTTACTTATTTTCAAGTCTCCAGTTTCTATTTATGGTGTCTGACCCACAGAATGAGCCCAATACATGTTTAGTGGTTGGAGAAAATAACTTTAATATGGATTCAAAACACAAGCACACTAGCAAGTTGAGATAATTAGTTGAAGTAGGACATGATCTGTTGAAAGCATTTGTTGCTAGAACTGGATGATGACCCCAGGATCTTAGATTGAAAAGGGTTGTGCATGGCTGAGAGAGTGAGTATGGTTGTGTGTTGGTTGAGTGTGTCACAGTATGACATGAGTATGGTCTCAGCAGGGTTGAGCATTGACTGAGTCTGCTTGAGTCTGGTATAAGTATTGGTCGAATATGAACACACTTGCAAATGGAATAAAGACACAATTCTCTGTTTTGGAGCAAATGTTCAGATTCCTGCTCTCCCAGGCAGTTCTCATTCCTCCAATCCCCTGTCATTCATGTGATATACCAGGTCTTGGTTATGAGGATGTGCTCATGAGGAAATTATGTGTGTCTGATTCCTTGTGAAGGATCAGTGGGTGAGTTCAAATGACGGAAAGCTATGAAAGAATTTCCTTAGGGTCTTTTCAGACCACAAACATGGTAATTCTCATTACTTGGTATCTTAGGCTAGGTTCTTTATAGGAGCAGAACCAGAGATAGTTAGATAGATAAGGCTAGGGCTAGATATAGAGATATATATATGTATAACATAGTTATGGAGGGTTAGGGCCCCAAATTCATGGGTAAAGAATCAAATTAGAGGCCTTGCTATTTATGAGGTTGCTGGGGCTAATGAATTTAGCATCAGTAGGCCAGAGGATAGGCTACTGGTTTATGGGATTGTAGGAGTTAGTACATTTGAAGGTGGCAGACTGCTTTTTGGTGTCCCAAGAATTGGAGATTAGATGCTGATCACTCAGATATAAGATTTCAAGAGCTTTGTGAGGACATTCATATGTATTTGATGAGAGTCACATCCCCAAGGAAATGGCAGAATAATTGTATCATACTGAGAACAATGGTCTACCCCGATGACACATAAGAAAAGACACTACTCCTTGACAATTTGACACCTTACATCTGAAGCCATACATATAATCTCTAAATAGAGCACAATAACACTATACTTGCACCTAATATGTTACAACTACCATTTATATAATGTAAAATTCACCAGCCCCTTCTATACTTTATATTTGTAAGTAATGGGATAATGGAGGGCAGAAAAAATTATTTGCCTTGTATGTATGTGAGGGTAAGTAACATGATATTGCTACTAGGACTCCAGTTAATACATGCCCAGGTTTATTTTAAATAAGACTAATTTAGATATTCCTTTGCAATCAGTGAATGACTGTAGACAAGTTCTCTCAGCAATACACTATCTTTGTCTCCTTGGGATGCCTTAAAAATGCAAAATGGTGGTCAACACATGTACAAAAGGGCTTGACACAATGGATACATGCATGGATCCTGATAAGAGCTGTATGATCCCCTTGAAACTTGATTTTAAAAATACGGCTCCCATCAAAATGATGATTCCCAACACTATGTGCTACCTTAAACAACTGGGAATAGATACACCATATGACCCAGCAATCCCTTTGTTGGGTAAATACCCAAAAGAAGGAAGAACCATAACACAAACAGACACTGTCCATCCATATGCATCGCAGTGCTATTTATAATGGTAGGAAGATGGAATCAACAGACATACCCATCTGTAGAAGAATGAATAGAGAAACTTTGGTATGTACACACAAAGGAATACTATGCATCACCAAAACACAACAATGTAACCATAAACACCTCATGGCATGAACGGATCTGAAAAGCATTAAGGTGTGTGAAACTAGTCACAAAAGGGCAAATATTGTTCATGATCATAATTATAAAGGGGGGTAAACAAGCAAAGGTTTTCATACCAAAGGAAATAACTGGCAGGTGCCTGAATATTATTTGTAGATCAATCTCCTACCCTCTAACATACAAAAAGGAGCCACCAGTGGTGTAGTGGATTACATATTGTTTTACTAACCATTAGGTAAGCAGTTCAAATCCATGAGTCGCCCAGTGGGAGAAAGATGAGGCTTTCTGTTCCCATAAAGATTTACAGCCTCGGGCTGAGCCCTGATGTCATAAGTGGTTGGGTGCAGGACTGTGACCGCAGGCTTGGCAGTTCAAATCCAGCGGTGGCTCTCAGGAGCAGCGCTGGGTAGCTCCCATGACCACCAGAGGGCAGTGATGCCCCCCTCCCCCCAAAAAGATTTATAGTCCCAGAAACCCACGGGGTCAGTTGTGAGTTAACACACAAATATCTTAGGAATACGTCTAGAACCATTGATGACTTCTCGCTTACTTAGTCTAGTACACAAAGTCATCAAAGTAATGGACCAGTGGGACATACAAAGGAAGGGAAAGGACATAGGCCTGAAGAGTTTATATACCATTGGGGTAGGACAGTTAAGATGTATGGCTGGAGGCAAACTGCTTAGCTTTCAAAATAAGAGTATGGGGAAAAAGTCATGATATCAACATCTATGTACCAGGTATTGGAGATGTATTGATTTTCTCAAGTAAACAATGAAACCACATCTACAACAGTTGCAATTGAAGTGACCATCTAGTTAATTCTATGGCAATCCATTGCCCTTGTCTAAGAACCATCTGTTTTTTTTTTTTTTTTTGCATAGGCCAAATAGGTAAGTTGAATGAGAATGTGGTGGGAATTATCATCCCTGTATCCTTCAAGGCCTTCAAGTAGTACTAATCTCTTCAGAAGCACCTTGTTGTATTTGTTTTATTATTTTCCTAGGATTACATCACACCTCCTCCTGGGCCATACTCTTTTCTTCACTGCTTGGGGTTCACTGGGAGACTTAAACCCACGTATAGGTCTAGAAGTAAAACCGAGTCACCACATGGTTCCTGGGAATTTTTAGCAATGTCTTCTAAGACATCTGATTCATACATCACCCCAGGTGCTAGAGATCACATACAAAGACTCTTCAGGCAAGGCGGGGCTAACCCACCAGATGGGATAAGCATTTTAGCAGTGAGAGTAACTTAGAAGACAAAACTGGAGTAATTTCTTCAGAGAGGAGTCAGAAAGCTGCTTCTATTCAATAGCATTTAGGAATCAGATTTTCCCAACTTCCTGATTGTGCTTTTATATGTCCTCATCCCAAGTTTCTGGATTCTCCTTTTCCCCAGTCCATTTCTTCACTTTAAAGTCATTGACTTTGTTTTATAATTCTGTAACAGTTATGATCAGACTGTGGATTTTGCTCTCTGTAATGTCACCTCTGTTACTACAGGAAACAAAGCTCTCTTTTAGGGCACAAATGAAGATTTTCACATCCTGTATGTGGTGCTGTAGCTCTGACTCAGATTCTTTGAGCTTATCTCTTTTTTCCCACCACTTGATCTAATGGAAGAAAGACCAATCAACCAGCTTCCTCATACTTTATACTCTGATAAAATGGTAGACAATTATCAAATACACAATCACTCATAGCCTTGTCAGAGCATCCATATTTATTAGATACATGCCACAGCCCACATGAAGGATAATTACATCATACTGAGAATCACAGCTTAGTCAAGTGGACATTCAACATGACCCTTCACACTCTGAAAAACTCTTAGAAACAACCCACACTTTCAACAATACATATTGTCCATTCTTTTCCACCAAAGAAGTATGCTGCTACAAATTATAATGAAGTAGGAAATAACACGCCTGTGTTTGCTGGTGGTGGACACACAGAATCCCAGCATCAGCTGTCGTGATTAGCGATCATGTCCACTGAGGTGTTTAATGTATTGACGTTCATGCCACCTTTATGCTGTCACCTCTTAGTGACAACTTAATGTGCAGCTCCCTTCTTCCGGTTCTTACCTCATGTGACCCCAGTCTATTTATTTATTAAAATATTCATTCCCCCAAGTTTTATCTTCTTATTTCTAGTCTGGAAAAATTGCTTCTGTCTTAAAAGAAAGATTTTATATATGAGAGCCACCTGGAATCTTATGTTAAAACATAAATCTATAGTGCCAAGAAAATTTAAAGGATAGTAACAGTCATTTTTTAAAAGGTAGCTCTATATTTCAGAAGCATGAATAAATTATTCCAAGGGGGAAATAATAATTTCCCAACTCTGGGAGGAATTGAAAAGCCTGAGCTATGTGTGGGCATGCTATAACTGAAGAAAGTGCTAGGGGATAAAAAAAGTAATGGAGACTGAGGGGATTAACTAGACACCAGTACAAGAAGAGTCCACAGTCCCAGATCCACACAGGATGATGTTAGTGACATTTATAGCAACAGAGAGAGAAGCAACATGAAGAGTAATCTCAATCTTGACCAATTTAACCAATGGAGAAAAACAAACAAACAAACAAACAAACACATTCTCTAGAAAGAGATTTATAGATGCGAGTAGAAAGGATGAGGCTTTCTACTCCCACAGAGCCTCAGAGTTGGGTGGCTATGAGTAGGAATCAGCTCAATGGCCGTAGGTTCTTTTTGGGAGGTATCTTGTCATTGTCAGGTGCCACCAAGTTGGTTCTGGCTCACAGTGACTCTATGTATAAGATTATAGGTTCAAAAAATAAGAAAGACAAGGAAGCTCTAAGTTGGTGAGCAAAGACTGCTTTCCTAGGCTGTAATCTTGGTCAAGTCAATCTCCCCTTGAAATCCAGACATGGGACCAATATTGATGTACATGTTAGGTGCTGGTCTCCACCCTCACAAAACACCGAGACAGATACTATCACCTACCTTCTGTTAGGGACATGACAAACATTGGATCTCATGTTGTTATAAGAAAAGTTACCACAACTCATGCCTTGGAAGCACAAGGATATATTTTCTTTTAGTTCTGGAGGCTGAAAGTCCACCTTGGTATTCTCAGCCATGTTGGTTCCTTCTGTGGGCCTCTCTCCTAGTTTCTGGTGTCTTCTGGCTATCCTTGGAGCATCTTTGCTTATAGAGGGGTCTCAAATGGCATCTTTAACCTCAACCATGTACAAGTAATGAGATTTAGGACCCATTCAACCCTGGTTTGACCCCGTTAACCTAACAAGAGAAAACATCTTTTTTTCCCCACATCACTGCCCTGGTGGGGGTATGAGGCCCAGCCTTGCTCCTGGAGAGTTGCTGCTGGATTTGAACCGTCAATCTTGTGGGCCACAGTCCCGCACACAACCACTGCGCCATGGAGGCTCAGCAAAGACATCTTTTTTTTAAAAAAAATTTCTTAGCATTTATTTGGTTATCACTGCCCTCTGGTGGTCATGGGAGCTACCCAGCCTTGCTCCTGGAGAGTTGCTGCTGGATTTGAACTGCCAAACCTGTGGGCTGCAGTCCTGCACTCAAACACTACGCCACCGGGGCTCAGCTGAGAAAACATCTTATTCCAGGTGGAGTGCATTTAAATATTCAGGGTTATGTGTCAGCACATATTTTGGGAGATACATTTCAAGCCATACAAATGGCTAATTGTCAAGGATATCAGTGCTCTGAATCTCTAATCTGAGATTTGAAGCCAGATCCTTCAGTCCCTGGGTTAATAACCTTCATTGCTTCGCCACACCTCCTTGGAAGAAACCTTTGGACCACTGGGGAGTGATGATGGTTCTAAGAATGGACTGATCCATTAAACACGGCGCCAGTGTCTGGCATAACACCTACGGGATTGGTATTGAGAGTCAACCCTGGTTTCCTCATGGTAAAGTAACAAAAGACTAACTAATATATCTATATTTGCATAGACATAGCGTATTTTGACCTGCCATAATTTTCCCGTGGATTTAATAATATCCATCATTCCAAGTGGCTGGGTAGACCTTGAGAAGGAGAGAAGAGGGAAGCTGTAGTAAGCTGTGAGACAGATAATATCTGGCAGACTTCAGGAATTCCCAAGGGTTAGTGATATGATCCTAATGGAGGACTATGGGCTGTAAGAGACACAGGCATATACCTTGCAAGAGGTTGCAATAATCACCATTAGAGATTCGAATCGACTAAAGCGTATTAACAATGGAAGTGGCCTTGTGTTACCTGTGCTGTGAATCTTCCCACCAGTGGCAATTTTGAGACTGCTGGGTCCGACCATTCCAGGTTGTACCATTCCCAGAAATCGTTATTCCATCAGGGAAATGCAGTGGTGGTTCAGTGGTAGATTTCTCACCTTCCAGGCAAAAGGTCCTGGTTTGATTCCCAGCCAATGGACACCGTGTGCAACCACCAGCATCTACCACCCATCTATTGGTGGAGGTTTTCACCTCACTGTGCTGTCAGATGGGTTTTGGTGAAGCCTCCAGACTAAGATAGACTAGGAAAAAGAGGCCTAGAGATCAACTTCCAAAAATCAGCCAATGAAAACCTGATACACTCCACTGGTTGTAACTATGCCTGATCATGGGGATGACACAGGACTCAGCAGCACCTTGTTCTATTGAGCATTGGACCACTAGGAGTCAAGTCCACCTCCATGGCAACAAATCCTAACAAGAACAACAATTACCTTGGAATAGCCCATGGTGGCCCTGCTGACTTGTTTGTGTCCATGGAGAGAAGGTCAGGTTCAAAAAGAGTTTACAAAGACAGCAGCTCCACTTCTCAACTTTGGAAGCTTGGTCCCAGGTAGTCCTCACGCTCTTTGTATCTCAGAGCCCTCTCTTGTTGATAAGGATTTTCCAATCAGCCTTTCCCATTATCTCCTGCCTGCTTTAACTTCAGACACATTCACATTCATCAGCCTTGTCTTATCGGAACCAAGCGCAGGGACCAGCACCAGGCACAAAGGAGGAGGTCACATTCACCTGCTTTAATTATATTCACGCTCCAGGAGCTGCTGGATAGAACGCATTGCAAGTCATCAGCGGGCAGTTCCAGAGTGTTGCACACCTGCCTCTGACTCTGGTGGGTTGGGCCAGGGATGCTTCTGGGGATGTTCCCAGGGATCTTTAGGAATAGCCTCGTTCTAGGGGGTTTATTCTACTCCAGCTACTTCTGCCTCAGGAAGTTAGGTATCTGACACAACAGGCATTCACCAGGCACTTCTAGATGCCAACAGTCTCCTTGGGGTGCTGGGGTTGAACGAGAAATGGTCCCTGTTTCAGGTGCTCACAGGGAACAACTGAGGAAGAAGATGTAGGAAAACCAAGGCATGTCAACATAAGAGGTGCTATACCTCGGGTGTGTGGTGTGGGTGCAGAGCCCTTGAGTGATGGAAATGCTTCATTCTTTGCTGCTAGCTGGAAGGCAGGAGGGGGCAGTCTTCCCAGAGGCACCTCTGAAGGAAGGCCTGATGACCTCCTTCGAAGTGGTCAGAGCCATTGAAAACCCCGGGGACCACAGTTGGACACATGCAGCCTCCATGGGTTGGAATTGGTTCAGAGGCAACTGGGTTGGTTTGGATTATCTTCCCTCACTCCCTGGGTAAGGAGAGAATTTGTAGAGTTGGAAGAAAAATAGGGGTTGGTACTGAGGAGATAAAGGTTTGGGATACCTGACTGAGTGGCTGCGTGATCTTGAGCTGGCTTCTCAACCCCTCTGCTTCTTCCTTTTTGGTTTCCAGGGTCCAGATACCACACTTTCCCTGTTAGTAATGAGTTGCAGTTAGAATGCCCTTAAAAACGACCTTAGCCTCTCACAAGCATCTCCTTCTTTGGAAGGACTTTGCTAAGATGGGCAGCCTCCTCTGCTTTTCCAGAAGAGAGTCCAGGGATCCACTTTGTTTTCTTGTGAAAATGTCACAGAAAGAGTAGCCCTCCTGTTTCTTCCATTTGGAAAGACTGCTTTTCTTCTCCTCTTCCTGTCCATCCTGGAAAACTTGTAGGCAAGACAGGGTGTGGCCACACCTCTACATGGTCCTGTAGAAAACCCTTTATCTGGCTTTGCACTGTTGGAATTCAAGTGGGTCTCTGTAGTCTGGATCTGAACGGTGGTGCTCAGCCTCCTTCGGAAATGAATGAAGCAGAGGAGGCAGCTTTGAACTGCTGCAGATATGCTAAGGGGCCTGTTAGGAAGCTTGTCTGACTGCAGAGGAAATGGCCTGGGTATATGTGGGGGAATGTCTATGATAGGGAAGAAATCTAGGCATGCTCTTGTTAGGGCAGGCATTAATGTTTAGAGTGGCTTATATTGCTTTTATGTTGTTAGGACTTCGAGAAATTTCAGTCCCAGAAGGCAGAGTCCCTTTGACCATAGTGAGGAACATTGGTGAGGATGCCATCTGAGAAATTCTGGGATGATCGTCTGTCCCCATTTTCCCAAAATGCAGAGAAAAGGTTGATTAGAGAAATTCTAAGTCTTTGTTCACTTTTTCTTGCAAGTGCTTGCCAGAAGGAAGCAGGAATATTAAGATCTCCTCCCGACAACTCCAGAAATTCAGTGAGAAGCAAATCAAGGAAATGCTTCATGGGTTTGCTGTAGTGCCCAGAGGGCTTCAGCAAAGGAGCCAGCCACCTGTCCCTTCCTCAAGGTCTCAAGCCCCCTTAGCTAAAAGGGCCTTGCTTGCCCAGATGATTTTGATCATCCAAAGTTGGTGAATTAAAACCTTCTTAAGTTTAGAAGAGGATTTTACTGCAAGGCATGTGTGGCTATTACACTTGGTTTTATCTGCAAGCAGATCAGATCTCAAACCATGTGACATTTTCAGCAGGGATAACAGCACGATAACTCTATTACCTCCTGTATCAGTGGTGTGACAGGTAAGCATTCAGCAACTAATCAAAAGGTTGGGGGTTCACTTCCACCAGGGGTCAAGTTCTCCCCACCTGGCCCCCAAAAGAGTGGAGCCTACGGTGTCACATGAGGTCACGATGAGTCAAAAGTGACTCCAGGGCACCTGACATTGACTATACTGTAGGTCACACAGGGACCATGCTCTGGGAAGATCCATCATTTGGTTTTTCCCACTCATAGCGTTGTCTAAGACTTTCATTCTCAAGGTTTCCTCTAAGCTGAGCAAGATGTGTTTGCTAACATATCACCTTGGGTTGGTTCCAGCTGGATGTGGGAAGAGCAGAACCAACAGCTCCATGGGTTGGCCTTGGATGTGATCTTTATGGAAGGAGATAGCTAGGTCTTTCTGCTGCAGGCTTGCTGGGTGAGTCTGAAGCATCACCCTTTCCTAATGGTGATGTTTGATGCCTGGGTTTTCATCCAGGGGGGGCAGCTAGCAAGTTCCAAACCCATGTGGTTTGTTAAGTGTCCAGAGATAAGCCACACACGCACGTGTGCATGCACATACACATATAAATAGTAAATAGATAAGCCAGTTTTATGAAAGCATAGAATCTCTTCAAAAGAAATGAATTGAGTCCTTCTCTTGAGACAAGGACACCGTAAGCATAGATAAGCTAAAGTGAAGTGATCTCCTCTCACCAGCTGAGAAGGCAAAGCTATCTAATGGAATGCTTCCAGTTTCTAAACGGCACTTTTGTAGGGTTTGCCCCACTGAAGATGGTCAAGCAACTTTCTAATGAGTGGCTAATTTCATCTTCAGGTTTCATGGGTCCTTTTTTGGCCCCTCAGTTTTATCTGAGCTGTGACTCTGGGTCATCATGCGTCAGAGAGTTCCAGCGTTACTTTTGAGTCCAGTCCCTGTCAAGATTTTCAGCAGGATCTCACGTCAAGGTTAAGGTGTTTACCAAGTCTGTGCTCACAGGTTCCTTTGCTCATAATTTGTTCTCACTGGGCCCTTTGTTTCTCCTTTATCAGGCAGGGAAGAAGTCCCTGTTCTGTCCTGACAGTAAGCAAGTGCAAACCATTACATCACACGGGGACTTGTTTGAAAGGTATAGGGGGGGGAGGGGTCGAAACTTCTATAGAAGATGGCACACAAAGCCCTGTGTCACTTGATTCTGTGGAGGAAAGGGTAAGAGACAGGGTGGGTGTTCTGGTGAGGTTGAGAGACTATGATGATGGGCACCTCCTTCCCTTCTTGCTGTGCCAAGCCAGTGGTCTTCATAGTCACTGTGACTGTACTTGAAACCCTAGTGGCACAATGGGTTATGTGTTAAGCTGCTAACTTCAAGGTTAGAAGTTTAAAACCACCAGCTTCTCCAAGGGAGAAAGATGAAGCTTTCTATAAAGGGTTATAAATTTAGAAATCCACAGGGGTAGTTCTAGCCTCTCCTATAGGGTTGTATGAATCAGGATTGGTTCAATGGTTATGAATTTGATTTGGAGGCTGCTTTCAATCAGTGCTTCCCCTTCCCTTGCCTAGATCTGGGCCACAGTCTCCTGAATGTTCTGTAGACTCTCCTTGAGTTTTCTTTGTGCCAGCCCACCCTCCTCACCTTGACCAATAGATCTGTGGCCCAAATCTGGTTTGATCACTGATCACCATCAGCTCCCATGGGCTGCAAGGAAAGCCAAACTCAACATAACCTATAACCTCATTACAGTCTTGTTTGCATTCTCTTCATTCCCAAAGAGGGGTTGGCCCCATCTGTTTGGCTTACTCTCATCTGTTTGTGGGGGGCTCTGGGACACAAAAGCAGAGCAGAGACTAAGCAGTCTCCCTGCTCTCTCTTCCACCTGTCTCTCCTCTGCTGAGATGCCCAAATGCTTGCAGTAGCCCCTCCTTCTCGTATTTTTCCAGCAGTGGCCTTCATTAAAACACAGGCTCTTGTAATAATTTATTTCTCTACACTTGTACAACTCCAGCCCATCACAATAAAGTGAATATTGTAAAAAAGCAAGTCATACCATTTTATTATTATTTTGTGTTTCCCCGTGCATACAAAAGTTATGTTTGTGCTAGACTGTAGCCTATTAAGAGTGTAATAGCACTGTGGAAAAGTTTGAAATAATGCAAGAATTACTGGAATGTGACACAGAGACAAGAAGTGAGCATACACTATTGGAAGAATAGCGCCAGTAGACTTGTTAGGCTCCAGGTCACCACAAATCTTCAATTTGTAAAGAATGCAGCATCTGCCAAGTGCAATAAAACAAAGCACAATAAAGCAGGGTATGCTTTTATACTTCCACATGGCAAGATTTGTTCTGGATCTTACCTTCCACAGCTTATATATATATATATTTTAAAAAATACTTGTTGAGTCAATTCCACCATGCAGTGACCTCATGAGGCAGTGCAAGTGCCCCCTAGTGTTTCCTAGGCTTAATCTTTATGGAAGCAGACCACCTGGGCTTGCTCCCATGGAGATGCCTGGTGGATATTAACAGCCAACTTGTCAGTGAGCAGTCAAATGCTTAGCCATTGCACCAGTCAAACCTAGCCCAATCCCAAGCCCAAGCCAAGCCCAACCCAACCAAATAATGCTCCCATCAAGTTGATTCCAATGCTTAGCAACTCAATACTGGGTTTCTGAAGTTGTGCATCTCCATGGGAGTAGGCCGCCTCCTTTTTCTCCTTTTGTACCACCAGGGCTTCTAAAAAGAAAATATTGGCTCTCACTTTTCCAATAACTATTAGACCCTTCTCACTTCCGAAGGACTCCCAGAAACCACCCTGATCCCCGCTACTGCAAGTCAACCTGCAATAGGAGACCACGGTCAATGACCCTGACATCCAACTCAGAGTGAGAGCACAGATGTGTCAGAGTGGAACTGAGTCCCACAGGATTCTCAATGGTCAATTGTTTCAGAAGTAAAGCACCAAGGTTTTATTCCTAGGTGACTTTGGGTAGGCTTGAATCTCCCACTGTTCAGTTAGCAGCCAAACGTGTTAAATATTTGCACCACCCAGGGTAAAGCGCTCAAAAGTACTTGCTAAAATTCCTCAGATGGCACTAGCATTGCACTCTGGGCTTGTACTATCTCCCCACCCACCACGTTCCTGATCATCTTTGCGTCTACTCTGTTGACCACCCCAATCAGACGCAAGTTGAAGGTTCTTGAAGCCTAAGTTTAAGGACTTTTCACTTGACTGGGTTCCTTTTCAGGATCCCTGGGGAGCCCTAGTTCATTGCAAATGCATGTCTTTGTACATCCGTGAAGCTGCTTAAAGTAAAATAACTTTATTCTCTCTGGGCAATTGACACTTTCCACTCTGACTTACTTCTATCCTTGGACTCCGGGTCGCACTGGGGTAACTGTGGAGGGATCCAGGTAGAAAGACATTGGGTTGACTTAGTGAGGTCAGCCGGCTATTTGTATGTGTATAACTGAGTTAAAGAGCTATGGTTGCCCAGTCTGGTGGACTGATAACCATATGTTCAAACCCACCAGCCACTCCAAGGGAGAAAGGTGAGGCTATCTGCTTCCACAAAGATTTACCGCCTTGGAAACCTTTAAAATTTTTTATTTATTAATCATTAAGTTACTGCATACAAAGTCTTCATTTTCTTAAGAAAGACCTACCAAATTTGTATGGTGTC
>PVJH01023977.1:0-33879 GCA_004026705.1 Nesogale talazaci
GCAGGGGAACTCATAGCTTACACATCAGGCCATTTGTGTGTGTATAATACAGGACTGTGCTGGGGGGAGAGGGGCTCAGTGTGGCACAACTCATGCCTTACCTGCAGGGGACCTGGGTTCCATTCCCAGCCAGTCTGTCCCATGAGCACCCATCACCCATCTGTCCATGGCCGCTGGCATGGCGCCAGGACGTTGACCAGGTTTCCGCTGGGCTTCGAGACTCAGACAGACTAGGAAGAAAGTCCTGGAGACGGACTTGTGAAAGCCAGCTCACGGAAAATTCTGTGGAGCCTAACCGTTCCATCTACAACCCAGGTCCCAGAAACGTCTTTGGGCTGCTGTGCAGGGGGTCACTAAGAGTTGGGGGTGGGGCTGACTTGAAAGTTGCTGGGTAGCCGTGTCACCCAGGGATCAGTCTGCCCAAGCCTGCACTAGTAGCTGCCTGTTTGGGCCACAGCTTCCTGTCCCTTTCTCCCCCCACCCTCTCTCTCCCTCAGCACCCACATCCAGCCAACCTGCAAGGCTTTCCCTCCCTCTGTGTCTGCCCCACTCTGCTGACCCCTTCTCTCCACACCCTCGGCAAGGTCAGTGGTTCCAAACCACCGGTCTCTCTGTGGGAGAACGACGGGGTTTTCTAGCCCCAGGGAGACGTACCATCTCAGAAGCCCACAGGGGCAGTTCTGACCCATCCTCAGGGGCAGCCACAGCTGCTACAAGTCGGAATCGACTTGACAGCAGAGAGATCACCTCATGATGGCTACATTCTTTTTTTTTGGGGGGGGGACATCACTGCCCCCTGGTGGGAGTGGGAGGCCCAGCCTTGCTACTGGAGAGCTGCTGCAGGATTTGAACCGCCAAGCCAGTGGGCCACAGTCCCGCACACAACCACTACATGTTGGCTTCATTCTATTTCTACTTTCATCCAGGGTTTCCCTGCCATGGTACTGGGAGACCAGGAGAAGTAAAACAAACAAACAAAAAAAACCTCTACTGAATGGTATGATAGGAGGGTTAAATGCCAACTCAATTGTTCAAACCAAACATACTCACTGCCATTGAGTGGACGCATGAAATGTATAGCCTGGGGATTTCAAATGAGAGGAAGAAAAACAATTGTGTGCGTGTATGTGGGGGGAGGAGCCAAATGACTCAAGGGAATTAACCAAATGGAATGAAAATCCCGTACCTCCTGTGTGCCCGCATAGATCTGAGGTTCACAGGGTTCCCACCGATTATTTTGAGGGCAACCGATTGCCAGGCCTTTCTTCAGAGGCACCTCAGCGTGAGTTCAAATGGCCGAGGCTGCAGTGAGCAGTCTAGACCTTAACCACTTGCATTGTTCCAACTACAAAAGCCTAATCAACAGCTGAGTGGGTCCTGAGTCCTGGTGATTCCGTGGGTATTGAAGCAAGGGTTTCCATGACTGTGGCCTTTGGAAGACGGCCTGACCTTTCTTCCTAGGCAACTCTAGGTAGGTTTGAACCATCAACCCTTTGGTTAGTAGTCAACACTTAACCATCTGTCCCACCCAGCAGTCAAGCTGATAGCCGTTTCTAGATGCTCCTTGATTCTGACTCCTGGCGCTCCTGAAAATGGCTACGCTGTCGAGGCGAACAGCAAGATTGCCAGTTGGAGACTTCACAGAGGGTCTCTGGGTGGTGGACCCGGTGAGACTCCTGCCCTGAAAGCCTATGAGGCGACAGTTCTGCCTTGTCGCCCGGGGTCTCTGTCAGTCCTAATCGACTGGAGGGCAACTGACAAGTGCTCATAAAAAGAGTGTGCGTGTGTCTATCTGTTTTCGCGTGTGTGTATCTGCTTTCCTTCTCTCACCTGTAAAATGGGCGCGGCAGGTGTTGGGGTGTCCCCACACCTACCTTGCCAGGTGGCCAGGAGCGTCTCCTGCACTAACCTTTGTCCTTCTCCTTGTGACCGTAAAACTTCCCGGACGAGAGGCGAAAATGCCCGAATTGGGTGTCATTGGTGGAATGCACCCACCGATTCCTCCAGCGCTCTGTGGGGGGAAACGACAGAGTCAGGGGGACAAGTGGTCAGTCTGGGTCACGGGGAGGAGGTGGAGGCCCTCCAGGTCCCCGAGGCTTCCAGGCTTCCCCGCCCTCAACCCCGCAGCAAGGGGTTTGTATGTGGTCAAAGGTGACAGCGAGGTGGGAGTCCTCTTGGCCCCTTTCACCTCCGTCTAAAAACTCCTCCTGGAAGTAGACCGTGGCCAGCACCATCCGCAGCAAGCAGATGGCCCACAGCGGGACGTGCATCGCCGCCATGGACGGCGCTGCTCCGCTTCAGCCGCTTCACCACCCAGCTCCCCGGGGTCTCCGCGCAGCGCGCCGCCTCGCCTAAAAACTACCACTCCCGGCAGGCCGTGCGATTGTGACCTGGAGCGCTTGCGTGAGGTGGCCGCCGCACCCAAGCCGGAACTACAACTCCCGTGATGCCTCGCGATTATGACCTGCCTTGGGGCTTCGGAGGCGCAGTGCGAGCTGAGAGATGGAGTCTTTCCGCCTCTGCGCGGTTGCCTGGGCAACCGTCCCCTTCGGGCCTGGGCGCCAGGTCCGAGTGCGGGCGGCTGCAGACAACTTGGGAGGCGGTCGGAGGGGCGGGTTGGCGGGTGGAGGGGCGGGAATGGGCTCGGGAGAAGGACTGGGAGGAAGTGCGGGCCATGTCGGAAGTTGCATTGGGAGGACCACGCGCGGGGGGTGGGGGTCGGGGGTGGGAGGTGGGGGGGTCCGGTGGACCCGAGACTCAGCGTCGCTGTTTGGGCCCCACGGTTGCGCCCAGGGTCTCGGGGAAGAGCCGGGGTTGGTGTGAGGTGTGGCCAATTTTGAAAGTTCTGGTTGTTTGGATAACTTCACCGAGTTTTGCCCGTTTCTCAACGCCCCCGTAGCAGATGTCCTAGCATCACTCCGGCTCCCGGAAGCGTTTTGATCGATGTTTCGGAAGTGGATCGCCAGGCCTCTCTCCCGCGTGCCCAGAGAGGGCTGTGGAACTCCAGCCTGTTCCTGTTCACACGCCCCAGGGACTCCTTTTAAAGGTACAGATGCAGAGGTTTATAATTCACTCACTAAGGTGTACAGCCATCCCTGCACTGCAAGCTGTAGACATTGCTGTCGTCCCGGGAAAGGGCCCCTCCGTCTCCATTCTCAACCTCTCTCCGTGGATTGGCCTGTTGGGAACCTTGCATACAAATCATCAGACACTATGTGGCCTTTTCCATCTGCGTGTTGTCGTATATCTCTTTAATTGTTCCTTCTTTTGGGGGGGGGGGGGCATCACTGCTCTCCGGCGGTGGGAGTAGGCGGCCCAGCCCCACTGCTGGAATTGAACCTCCGTCCCAGTGGGCCGCAGTCCTGCGCACAGCCACTACGCCACCGGGGCTCAGCCCCCTGTTCCTTTTTTTTTAATGGCTGGATAATAATCCACTGTCTGGCTGGGGCCACAGTTTGCGTCTCCATTCATCTATTCATGAACATATGCATTGTCTCCATTTTGGGTTTGTTAACAGCGTATAGGCATCTGCACACAAGCCTTTGTGTAGATATATTTTGGTTTTCTTAGGTATACAAGGCTGCTTCCAGATAATGGGGTTTTCCCACAAACTTTTTGAAGACCCTTGTTATACCTACCGGTGGAATTGCTGGGCCATATGTTCAGTTTTTTGAGAACTAATTTTTCTTCCTTCCTTCCTCGCTCTTTCTCTTTTTCTCTTCAAAAAGGTACTTGCGCTTCCGGTGACCATTTGCACAAGAAATCAGGTTTCCACCTAACGGTCCCTGCTGTTCTTCTTCAGTGACCTTGGCTGTGTTTTCCACAATGTATTGACACTCTCCTTTCCATGTCTGTTTTCATTCATCTCCTTTCCCTGTCCCCCTTGGTTTAGGGTACGGGCTGCCTGGACCCATTGAAATGACCCCCGATCCTTGGTAATGGCTGTCTGTCGCTGTAGGATCCCCATGATTGGGAATCAACTGACTGGCAGTGAGTTTTGGAGTTTGGGGCGTAGTATGTGTTGGCAGCTTCCCATTAATCCCGACAGCTGCACATTCAATCCATTTACCATCTACAGTGATAAGTTTGCAGGGAACATCATAGGGCCCAGCAGTTTTTTTAATTACAAATTTCTGAATCTTTTGATGAACTGGGTGGTAGTGAGTCAGAAACGGCTCAATGGGCGGCAGTGCGTTGGGCGTTGACTGTTGACTGGCGGATGAGGCTGCGCGCCCGTCCCTGTGCCCGTTGGCCTCTGCATGCCCTCTTCAGAGAAGGGTCCCTTCGGATCCGAGGCCCCTTGTTCACCGTGGGCTGTCTGTCTTTCCGATGGGAAGTTGCAGAGGCGCACGGTGTTTGGCAGATGGACGCTCATGTCTGCCCATGCCCCCTTGAGAGAGCATGCAGGTCGGTCGGTTCCTAGGGAGGGAGTCGCTGGGCCTAGGGGCCTCTGAGTGGACGTGTGGATTCTCGAATGGCCGCGTGGAGGGCCGGCAGCACACACTCTCACACGCGCTGGGCTTCTCGTTGGATTGTTTTTCATCCTATTCTTGGGCCTCCTACAGCTCGTGTCACAATCCATCCGTCCGTCCATCATGTCAAGCACTTTTTGTACATTTGTTGCCATCTGGGCTGAGCCCCGGTGGCGTCCTGGTTGTGCGCGGGGCTGCGGCCCACTGGGACGGAGGTTCAATCCCAGCAGTGGGGCTGGGCCTCCTATTCCCACCACCAGAGAGCAGTGATGCCCAACAAACAAACAAACAAACAAAACAAATGAACAAACCAAAAAACCATTTGTTGCCATCATCGTTCTCAAAGTATTCATTTTCTGTTTGGGTCCTTGGTATCAGCTCCTATTTTTTTTCTCCTGCCTCCCCTCTTCGCTCCCCCCCATGAACCCTTGATAATTTATAAGTTATTATTATTTTGTCATGTCTTACACTGTCTGACGTCTCCCTTCACCCACTTTTCTGTTGTCCGTCCCCCAGGCAGGAGGTTCTATGTAGATCCTTGGGATCAGTTTCCCCTTTCTACCCTAGCTTCCCTCCACCCTCCTGGTATTGCCACTCTCACCATCTGTCCTGGATTCTCTGTGTTTCCAGTTCCTATGTGTACCAGGATTCATCCTCCGGTCTAGCCGGGTTTGTAAAGTAGAATCAGGATCAAGATAGTTGGGGAGGGGGAAGCATTAAAGAACTAGAGAAAAGTTGTGTTTTTCTTTTTTTTGGGGGGGGGCATCACTGCCCTCAGGTGGTGGGAATAGGAGGCCCAGCCTTTGCTCCGTGGAGCTGGAATTGAACCTCCATCCCAGTGGGCTGCAGTCCCGCGCACAACCACTACGCCACCGGGGCTCAGCCCAAAAGTTGTGTTTTTCATCGTTGCTACACTGCACCCTGACTGGCTCATCTCCTCCCTGGGACCCTTCTGTAAGGGGATGTCCAGTTACCCACAGATGGGCTTTGGGTCTCCACTCCACACTCCCCCTCCTTCACAATGATATGTTTTCTGTTCTTTGATGCCTGGCGTCTGATCTCATCCACTCCCCGTGATCACATGCTGTGGTTTTATTTAGATCTTTATTCTTTAACAGCCTCATTAGTTTGCAGTTCACAGATCACACAATCCAGTGTTTCTGGTCACATCAAGAAGAGTTGGGCAGTGTTCACCACAATCAGTCTTAGGATGTTTTAAAAAGATCTTTTCGGGGCTGAGTCCCGGTGGCGTAAGTGGTGGAGTGCAGAACTGTGGCCCGTGGCGGTTCAAATCCAGCGTCGGCTCTCAGGAGCAGCGCTGGGCGGTGCCCATGACCACCAGAGGGCAGTGATGCCCCCTCCCAAAATAAAGAAAATTAAAAAAAATCTTTTCGGGGGCTGAGCCCCAGTGGTGTAAGTGGTTGAGTGTGAAACTGCGGCCCGCGGGCTTGATGGTTCAAATCCAGCGACGGCTCTCAAGAGTAGCGCTGGGTAGCTCCCACGACTACCAGAGGGCAGTGAGCCCCCTCCCCCCAAAAAATCTTTTCAGGCTGAGCCCCGGTGGCGTAGTGGTTGAGTACGGGACTGTGGCCCACTGACTTGGCAGTTCAAATCCAGCAGCAGCTCTCCAGGAACAAGCCTGGCCCTCCCATTCCCACCAGAAAAAAGACACTCGGGCAGAGCCCCGGTGGTGTAGTGGTTGTGCGCGGGACTGCGGCCCACTGGGACGGAGGTTCAATTCCAGCAGTGGGGCTGGGCCTCCTACTCCCACCACCGGAGAGCAGTGATGCCCACAAAAAAAAAAAAAAAAAAGAAAAAAGACACTCCCAAAAAGACAAAAAACAAAAAATCTTTCCAGGTCCTTGAAATTGTTTGAAACCCCTGTCAATCTTTCAGCGGACGGTGTGTGTCACAGGGAAAGTCCAGACTCTTCCCTGAAAAGGCACCCTGTCTGTCCATGCTATACGTCACACACATGTTGGAGGGCAGGATGCCCCTCCCCAGAGCACTAACCCTCCTCCTCCTCCTCTAAAGTAAAGTAACATTCCCACCGCTGTTGTGAGCCCACGTGGACATAGGGGTGTGGTTGGGAGCAGGACCCGGCCAGGGCACAGCGAATGTCAGGCGAGGTCCGAAGCATGGACTGTCCATGGGGTCTTCAGGACCAGATGTGACCTTTAAATTGGGCCCTGCTCCTCCCGACCTCACTGCCATCCCTCTGAGGCTGACTTGTCCTGTGTCTCCCCTTGGGCTTCTGAGACGGTAGCGGTTTACGACAGCAGACGTCCCAGTCTGTCTTCCGTTTTGAACTGCCGACCCCAAACTGCCCACCATGCCGATCGTGCGCAGCCCAGTGAGGAGCCGCTGCGCCACCGGGGCTCCAGCTGCGCCTCCCGGGCCACCACTGGTCATAAGGTCAGCGGTTCACACCCGCCAGCTGCTCCCCGGGAGCAAGAGAAGGCGGTCGGCCTCGAAAATTCTCTACAGCAGTGGTTCTCAGCCTTCCCAGTGCCACGGCCGTTCCACAGAGTTCTGCATCTGGTGGGCCCTCCCCCCCCCAAACCGTACTTCACCACTGCCATCTTGCTACTGCAAGGAATCAGGCAGCGCCGTGAAAGGTGGCCACCCGCAGGCTGAGAACCGCCACCCTACATTCTCTTATCAACCCTGTACACAGTTGGAAGGGAGCAAGCCCCGGTGGCGTGGGGCGTTAAACATTGACCTGCCAACCGCCAAACCAGTAGTTCGAAACCACCCAGCCATGCTGCGAGAGAAAGACGCGGCCCTCTGCTCCCCTCATGAGCGGAGAGACAGTCTTGAAGACCCACAGGGGTCCTTCTGCAGAGACTTGATGACAATGAGTGTGGCGGTTTGGGGAACCTGTCAGGATGGGCTCTGTGGCAGGAGGTGTGCTCCCCAGCCCCAGTACCCTGGGCAGTGACACGGGTCTGCGGGACCCGGACCTGGGGTTCTTCTCGTGACAGATCCCAGCCCGGAAAACCTTGTGGTGCCCTTCGATTCGGTCACCCGGGGTCAGCGTGCGTTAGGGTCCACCTGAAGGCACGAGGTCAGTCACGACATGCCTCCCCCCACCCCCAACAGAGTCCCCGGGCTGGTCACCCGCCCTCTGTGGACCAGTGCTGTGAGGAAGAGGTGGGGGCTTGGGGGGAGGCACCGCAGCTCCTTGGCTGAAAGAGCCATGGTTCACACCCAGGACCCGGGGTGATGGGCCTGAGCCGGGTTCGGCAGACCCTGGCCCTGTCTGCCCCATGGGCTCTTCCCTGGCTGACTGATTTTCAGGAGCCCTTTGCCCTACGGGGGAGCCCTACTGGCTCCTCGTGGGCTGGCTGCAAGGTTGGGAGTTTGAAGCCACCAGCTGCTCCTGGGGAGAAAGGAGGCTTTCTGCTCCCATAAAGAGCTGGGGTGGGGGCTGAGCCCCGGGGGCGCAGTGGTTGTGCGCGGGACTGCGGCCCACTGGGACGGAGGTTCAATTCCAGCAGTGGGGCTGGGCCTCCTCCTCCCACCACCGGAGAGCAGTGATGCCAAAAAAACAAAAACAAAAAAGCTGGGGTGGAGGAAGCCCCCGGGGCGGTACCAGCCTGCCTGAGAGGGTCGCGATGAGTCAGACGTGACTGGCTGGGAGAGGGACGGCGTGAGCGATGGCCAGGCTTTTCTTGCTGGTCTCTCGTGTGCGGGCTCTGCTGAGACCTGCTCTTCATCCTAGCAGCTTCGGGGTGGCCAAGGCAGACCACCTGGGAGAACCCAAGGCCGGCTGCAAACAGCCCCGGTGCTTCCTCCCCAGAATGGCAACCCCAAGAAGAGGCAGCCGCTCCACACACGACCTCTTTGGCGACTTCAGCGACATTTCCCTGGACGAGTCGAGAATGGAAGCGATCCAAGACTTCCGGACTCGCAGGGGTCTGAGCGACACGGCGGCGGGTCCGGGCCGGTTCCTGAGAAGAAGCCAGGCCCTGGGGGAGAGGCACCCGATGTGGAAGGAGAGCTCCTTCCTGGGGGGCGGCCTCAGGGCCCCCGCCTCCACCTCCCAGACTCGGGCCAGCGCCGCCCTCCTGAAGCTGGCCCAGCTGGAGACCAAGATCCGGAGCCGCACAGCGCAGCGGGGTCCATCCGACGCCGAGTCCGACCCCAGGACCTCAGAGACCAGCCTGCCCACGGGGACCCGGGCTCCGGCCCAACTCTCCTCGCAGGCCACCGACCAAACCTCCTCCCAGAGACACGGCCGGGCACAGAGCGGGGGGCCGGGCAGCCGGTTCCTCAAGAAGAAAGAGCCCCCCGCCAAGGAGGCCTCGTCCCCGGCCCCCGCAGCCCGCCTGGGTGCAGAGCCGGCTCTCCCAGCACCCGAGCTGCCGGCACGGGCCAGGCCCTGGGTGGCGCCCGACAGCGACGAGGAGGAGATGAGGGAGCTGCTGGGAAGCTTGCTGGAGTCCTCCGGGGAGGACGGGTGGCCGAGGGATCAAGGCGTGCCCCGCAGGGACAGTCGTGAGCGGAGCCCAGCCCAAGTGCGTGAGGTGCGTCTCTGTGCCCCTGTGCTTTTCCCAGGGCCCCGCCAGGTCACAGTCAGGAAGCCTGTCCCCGCCCAGCCCCCTCAGACTCCCCCGGCCCGCCCCACACAGGGGCTTTCAACAGCGCCACAGAGGCCAGAGCAGACAGCCAGGCCTTTCTTCCGAGGGGCCCCGAGGGCAGACCCGATCTGATGACCCAGAAACCCTGTGCACCCCCAGGCCTCTCCCTTAGAACCGGGGTGGGTTTCTTTTGAGATTCGCCATGAGGGGAGAAGAGGGCGAGGGGAACAGTCACCTGCTGCAGCTCCGCCTGGGACCTGGGGCGACCCGCCTCTCCGCAGCTGTAATGCCCTCCTTTCTCCTTTCCGGCACAGCCACGTCCACGTCGGCCCCCGGCCGGCCCGCCTCTTCCCCAACAGGAGCTTCCCCGCCCTGGGCCGCCACGCCGGAAGCCACGGCTGCTGCCATCCACGCGGTCAGACAGCTGGACCCCACCCCGCAGCCGCTCCAGAACAGCCTCCCCGCAGACACCCAGTCTCGATGGCCCAGCCTCCCGCACAACATCAGGCCCTGCGAGGGTGAGGCTCCGGACCAGGCTCCCATCCTCCCCCAGGAGTGAGGCCGGCCCTTCCGGGGAGCAGGGGCCATCGGAGGCCCCCGATGACAGCCTGGATGGTAAGCGGAGGTGTGATGCGCAGAGTGGGGGCTGGCAAGGTCACCCTGGGGTACCCCCCCCCACCCCCAGGAGAGAGTGGCAGTTTGGTCTGGTCACACAGGCTGCCCTGGCAGGAGACCCAGCGCCCAGTAGCTGTAGTGGGCTACCTGGCCCACCCAGAGATGCTGCTACAGTGGATGCCCCAACCCCCAGAGTGAGAAAGTACAGGGCCCCTTTGCCGCAGGAAGCTTGCTGGTGGAGTAGGCTGCCCCCAGGCGCTTCATCAGCAGAGCTTTGCAACCCTCCCTGGAGCAGAGCAGAGAGCTGACTCAGGGCCCCGAGAGGAGGGAGAGAGCTGCTCTGCGCTGAGGGAGGGAGGCTGCTCACGCTCACCTGCCTCCTGACCCTGACCCCGAGTGGTGGCGCCTTTACTTCCCAAGTAAGCTCCGTCCCCAGGGGTTGGAGTGTGGCCTGCAGCTCCTGTGTGACCGTGGCTGTGACTCTTCAAGACCACCAGAGAAGTCGAGCACCCTGCCGTGGACGGGTCCATCCACCACCACGTGCCCCACGGCCGCTCTGACCCTCGGCCTGGACTGGGCCACCCGCCTGTGTGAATGAAGTTCTACTTTGGCCCACAGCGGCTGCTGAGGTTGTCCAGGAGACACCCTGCTGGCCCTTCACAGAGGACGTGGGCGGGCTCTGGCTCTCGGCCCGGGCCAGGTCAGCGGGCACAGCCGGCCCGTCCTTGCTGACCACCCGAGGAAGG
Source organism: Nesogale talazaci (assembly GCA_004026705.1). Lineage (NCBI taxonomy): Eukaryota > Metazoa > Chordata > Mammalia > Afrosoricida > Tenrecidae > Nesogale > Nesogale talazaci. Next base: position 10,417 of record PVJH01023977.1, read on the forward strand.
GCTGCCCGCACGGCCCTCACGCGTCTCCTTGTTGCAGACTTCCGGATCAACATCCTTCCCCTGGAGGACTTGGCCCTGGCCCTGGGTGAGGAGGCTAGCCTGCCTGAGGATGTGAGTGTTACAGTGCCTGCCCCGGGGAGCTGGGCTCTCAGAACCAGCCTGCTACCCTCCCCTCCCCCAGGGGACACCGGGCAGAGCCTGGGGACCGTTGTGGTCACACCTGGGGGAAGGTTTGCTTCTGGCATGTGGTAGATGGAGGCCGGGGGGCTCCCTAACACCCTATAGTGTGCATGAGGGCCCTGCCCCAGAGAATGACCTAGAAACACATGGGGGCTGAGAAACTGCCTTCATCTGACAGACCTTGCCTGACTGCCTCCTGTGTGTCTGTCCTCCTGCCTGCTTGCCTACCTGTCCATCCGTTCACTTACTCCCCATCCATCCACCCTCCCACCCCCTATCCGCCCACCCCACATCGTCCACCCATTTGCTCCCAGATTCCCTGCCGCTGAGCAGAGCCGAGGCAGAACCACACTCTAGGACAGAGCAAAGCCACCCCACAGGGTCTCCCAGGCTTGGTCTTTTTTTTTTTGGGGGGGGGCATCACTGCCCTCTGGTGGTCGTGGGAGCTACCCAGTCTTGCTCCCGGAGAGCTACTGCTGGATTTGAACTGCCAAACCCGTAGGTCGCAGTCCCACACTCAACCACTACGCCACCGGGGCTCAGCCCTAGGCTTGGTCTTTACAGGAAAGGCTGCCACATCTCTCCGCAGAGTGGCCGTGAGTTTGACCCACCGGCTATTAGCGTAGTAGCTGGAGACACGCTTGGCTGGCCCTCCTAGGGGCACCTGCTCCTCAGGTGCTGGGGGCTTCCTGGGCGGCCACCCTGCCCTGTGTTGCTGGGCACAGTCACGCACACGCATGGTGAAAAGGCACCAAGTGGTCCGTGAGCTGCCTGACTGGACCTGTCCCCCGAGAGACACGCCCACACCTCCACAAGACCTCCTGGCGCCCTGGCCCCACAGACCCCGGGGCACCCCTCGTCTATCCCTGCCCCTCCATTTCAGGGAGAATGTGCCGGACCGGAAAGCCCACCCCGCCCAGGCCCAGGCCCAGAAGGGCCACCACGACACACCCAGGCCTGGAGCGCAGTCCCCGCCGACGGCGAGGAGGCCCCCCCCACGGAGAGTGAGGTCTCTGAGCATCTGAGCGCCGAGTCAGGGAGCGCACCCCAAGACCCCTCAACCAGCACCGTGAGCTCAGCCTACTCAGACGACTTTGAGGCCTCGCCCGGCGCAGCCACCTCCCAGCCCACAGACTGCTCCGAGACATCGGAAGCCCTTTCGGAGCCCTCCTGGAGCGAGGAAAGGAGCCATCCTCCGCGGAGCCCCCAGGCCAGCAGAAAACGGGGCCAGGCTATGGCCAGAGTGATGGTGAAGGAGATGGCTGTGCAGACCCCAGAGCCTGCCTTCACTTACCGCTGGGCCGAGGGTGAGTGGGCCTCCGTGCTGCCACAGCCCACGCCCCCACCCCACCCCCCGCTTTCATCTTACCCCACGTGGGGGTCCTGCTCCCCACCCCCTGCCCGGAGACTGCGCCTGCACCTGGCGCCTCTTCGCCTTCCTTCTGTGTGAGTCTGGGTAGACTAGGGAAACAAGCCCATAAACCCTCCTGTGTACAAGAAAGAGCTTTCCATACAAGAGCAACTGTATGTTAAGAAAACACCCCAGGCTGAGCCCCGGTGGCGTAGTGGTTGTGCGCGGGACTGTGGCCCACTGGGATGGAGGTTCAATTCCAGCTCCACAGGAGCAAAGGCTGAACCTCCTACTCCCACCACCAGAGGGCAGTGATGCCCCCCCCAAAAAAGAAAACACCCAACCCAGTCCAGTCCAAGGTCATAATTCCGATATTAGCCCATATGTCCGATCCCAGTCTATAAGTCCTCTTCACACTCACAAAGCACATGCAATGAGGCCAAAGGCAGGTCAATCACAAGTCAGTGGGTGGAAAGTCTTGGGCTCCAGTGGCGTTGTGAGCATCTCGGCGCTGGCAGGAGTCTCCACGTGGCTTCTCCAGGTCCAGGTCTCTGTCCTCATCAGGGTAGGTCCATGTGGCTTCTCCTCAGGGATGTCTCCCAGGGAGCCGGGCTTGTCAGTCGAGTCTCTTAGGCAGCGAGTGTTGTCAGTAGTGTCTCCAAGGAAGCAAATTATGAGTCTCTCACCTCCAAGGGGGAAATACGGCCAGCTTTCCCAGCGTTCTTGAGAGCCACGCCCACACAGAGGTCTCACTGGCTGCCTCCAGATTGACAGGCTAGACTCCACCCGACACTCTTGATCCTCAAACTGACACCAGGTGAGGGGACTGCCCCACCTTCCCAGCATTCAAGCCACCTGTTAACTTCCTCTGTCATAAACCGCCGCGGTGCTGGCTTCAAGAGGTGCAAGGGAAAGGCAGCCAGGCACTGACCACTGGCCCGTAGGGTGACTGCTGGGCCGGGCACTGAGGGCGAAAAGGCCGGCCACCTGGTGGGACCAGGTTGCACCCAACCCCCTGTGCTGCAGTCAGCCACTGACCACACGGGGCCACCACGAGTCAGGGGGGCTTGAAGGCACTGAATGAGACTTGGGGGACATGGCTTGCAGAGGCTGCTGATCTGGGGGCCACAGGCCAACCCACTGGGCTGTCACACGCCATTGAGCCAGGGAAGCCTGGCAGCAGGAAGGAAAGAGGAGGAGGGAGCGAGATCGTGGGACCAAGGGAAACAGGGCGCGCTCCTTGGCCCTATTTCTGGGTGAGGTCATGGGTAAGAAGTCCCTCAGCTCCGTGCCCTGCCCACTGACCACCGCTTCTGTCCCTGACCAGCGGCCGGGGTGGCAGTCATCAGCCCTGCCCTGGGAGGCACCTACGTGGACCCCACGCCCATCGCCAGTCACGTGGTCAGTGCAGACGCCATAGAAGGTAAGGACCTGCCCCAGGGCAGCCATGCAAGCGCCATTCAGAGCTGTGCGCACTTTTGGGGGCGCCGCACCCCCGAAAGTGCCTGACTCGGGGGTAACTGGGGAAGTCCCACAGTTCACAGGGACCCGGCCCCGGGTGCACCAGGGAGCTGCCTGGTGTGCTGTGTGTTCCCTTCTGGTCAGCATCCCTTTTCCCATGGAGATGTACGCCCTCAGGAATGTCCCCAGCCCAGGGACAGCGTGTTCACCGGGCCCGGGTCCCAGGGAGGGCACCCCAGAAACCACCATGATAATTTGGACTTTGCCGGATTCGCCCCGGAGGCCCTGCGGTAGACTGCCCCTTTCCTGTGCCCGCCCTAAGTGCTGCGTTGTGCTGACAGTGTTTGCAAACAGAGCCCTCCGCTCAGTGCTGAGCCCATTCCGACTCCCAGCAGCCCTGCAGGCCGGGGCAGAGCTGCCCCCATGGTCACTCCCGGGGAGCAGAGCGCCTCATCTTTCTCCCGCCGACGGCTGGTGGCTTTAAACGGCCGACTTTGAGCTTAGCCGCCCGGCGTGTGACCCACGACGCCACCAAGTCCCCTAATAAGAGCCCTCACTGAGCAGTGTGTGCTCCACCCCCAGCCCTCAGCTTGCGTTTGAACCCAGGGAGGCTGACTGCAGGAGAAAGGCTGGCAGCCTGCTTCCAGGAAGGTCACAGCCAAGAAAGCCCCCAGGGCCCTGAAACACGAGTAGGGGTAGGGGGCAGCAATGGCAACCGGTGTGGTGTGGGGTCCCAGCCCTCACACTCAAATGGGTCCAAGGGGCGGTTGTGTCACCGAGGGGTAAATTGAGAGCGACATAGGCAAGGTAAGGCGTGCAGTGTTCACCTCCGGGGCCACCATGACTTCAGGAGGCGGGTCGTGCAGAGAGAGAATATGTGGCGTGCCAGCCCCCCTGGTTACAGGTAGCCGAGCACGAGCACGTAACTGGGAACTGTACCCTGACCTAAAGGTCCCTGCGTGTATTGGGGGAGTAACCTAACCCCACGCCCGGGCCCGGGCCAGGCCTGTCTGCTCCTTCAGTCGAAGCTGCGGGCTAGTGCTGGTAAGAGGTGGCTTTAAGGCAGCGCTCGGAGGGGAGGGTAGAGGAACAGTATTCATGATTGCGACTCATCAATTCACAAGGGGGAAGGTCTCCCTCGCCCAAGAAACCCAGCCTGCCAGGCTGCACCTTCATATCGGAGACTAAAGGTTCATCCGTATACACTCTCTTCCCGTTCTCTGCTCCGCACAGGGTTTGGGGAGGGCTGTGGCAACGGGGCATTACTTGTACTGTGCATGCCAGCCAGGCCCCCCAGCCCCACCCCCCACCCCACGGGTGGCACGGTGGCCATATTGGCCAAACTTAACAGTCACGCATTTCTGTCCATGGCCAAAGTCCCATCTCCATGAAAAGGCCCCCAGAGGTAAAGGGGGACTGGCAGGGCAGCAATGCAGCACTCCACTACTAAGGTCGGAGGATGGGCCCCCCCACAAGTCCAAAGAGGTACAGCTGAGAATCCCTCCAGGACAGTCTTCTCGGCCCCTGTGGTCACTAGTTGGAATGGCTCACTGGCCATGGTTGTGGCCACTGGGTTTGGGTGGCTGAAAGGGGAAACAAAAGGTGGAGTCCTCGAAGAGGTAACCGGGAAGAAAGGCTGCGGAAGATCCTAGGCTGGGCAGTCAGGGCACTGCTGCCCTCTCTGGCCAGCAGCAGCTGGGGGAAATGTCAGCCCTGAGAGGGTGGGGGGTATGGCAGGGGTGGGGCCGAGTGACGGGTGGGCGGGCCTTGTGCAGCCCTGACAGCCCACAGCCCCGCCACGCTGGTGCTGAACGACCTGCTGAGGCAGCAGCTGGCGCTGACGCAGCACTTCCTGGAAGCCAACCGCCACTTGCACGCCTCGCTCCTGGCTTCGCTGGACCAGGACACGTTCCACTACCACACGCTGGAGGAGGCCAAGGAGGTGACCGCAAGGCCCTCGGGCACCGGGGTGGGCACAGATACTCAGTGGGCCTGGGCTGCAGCCCGGCCGGGCACTGGGTAACCTCAGGCCGGGAGGGGCGCAGCCTGAGCGACACCTCGGACACAATACCTGCAGTCTGTCCCTGGGGGCAGGGCCAGAGTGCCGTGAGCACCCCCTTTCCTCCCAGGAAGCCAGGTCCGCTCATTTCAGAGGCCTGGGTGGCACCCGTGCCTGCTCACAATGAGGTTGGTGGTGCTAGTCCCCCCCGGGGAGGGGCCTCAGCGAAAGGTCTGGCCACTTGCTTCCAACACCACACCCACTGAGAACCCCACGGGGGACAGCGGGCACCCACGGAGTCACCAGGGCGCACTTGCGACAGCACACGCACATTCCGTCCCACTTGGCGTCCCTCCCCAGCCCCCAGGAGCACAGCAAGGTGGCAGTGGTGCTCTGCCCGTCCTCAGACTGACAGCAATGTTTGTCGTCCTCCGTAGTACATCCGGTGCCACAAGCCAGCCCCACTGACCCTGGAGGCCGCCCTGGAGGAGGTGCAGAAGGAGCTGGGAGTGTGAGGTGAGGCTGGCCTGTCACATTCGTGCCGTGCCCCCGCCCCGAGGCGTGTGGGGGTGTAGGCTGAGCTGGCATTCTAGCCTGGCTCCCTCCCTCCCATGAGCAGTGTAGGCACGGACCCTGCACACAGGGTCCCACACAGCTGTGTCGCACAGCCACCACGCCTACTGGACTGGGCATTTGTTTACCTGTGGGGGACACACGTGCTGAGTCCAGGTCAGGACCCTTGACCCGGCTCCAAACTCCAGCCCACAGAAGGCGCCCGATCGTCACCTGTCCGTGACACGTCAGAGAAACACACAGGCTGTAACAAGTCCGTTCTTAAAAAAAAAAAATCTTTATTTGAAGGCAAAACAGTAAAACCCACAAATTGTTAATAGCTCGTATTTATGTGTTATCCTGAATCAGACACTTCCAAACTATTCACAGCTACGGAAAATCTAAAACAAAATCAATGTTCTATCCCATCGGGGTCAAAAGTTGGAAAGGTTTTGCATCTTATTGAAAAGAATTTTCCAAAAATGGTTCTGTACAAATACACAGAGCTGCACTGGGCCCGGGGTAGGGGCCCTGGGCCTCCCCAGTCCACTCCTCAGAGCCTGTGCCCGGGCAACAGCCTTCCCCGGCGGGAAGCACTGCCCCGAGGCCTGTGTGTCTGAGGAGCGGGCTCTCAGCAGCAGCTGTTTCGGACACTACGCCACGGGGGGCACGACACGAAAACCCGCTTCAGCTTTGGCTTCCATTCCACGCGAGTGAGCACGGGCCTCGGCTCCAGTCACTGCACCCTGCCGGGGGGGGAAGCGGGCGACAGCTGGGCCGCTGGGGCCTCTGGTCCGACGGACACCTGTTGGTCCAAGAGACTGAGCTGGGGTGGAGCTGCGCAGCCTGGAGCCCGTGTCCCGGGAGCGTCGGCCTGGGCTGTCTCACTTCACTGTAAGGAAAACCAGAGGCCAGCATCGCCCTGCAGCACGTCCCCGTGCGCGAAGATGGCTGCGGGCGAGGCCTGGGTCAGAGCTGGCCGGCAGGACCATCCGAAAGCTTCCACTGGGCTCAGTGGAAGGTCCCGGTGGCTGAGTGCCCCGCGGTGGCTACTTGCACTCGTCCCTGGCCTTCATGCGGGCGATGAAGGAGTAGCTCTTGTTGCGGCGGTAGTTCTCGTACGGGTCGTCCAGCGCCACGCCCACGCCCTTGTACTGGTCCCACTTGTCCCGCACGTCCCCGCCCTTGATGGGGTCCTGGATGCCCTGCTCCTTCGCGCCGAGGCCACCGGATCCGCTCCAGCCTGGAGGACAGGCACAGGTCAGGACCCGCAGGCAGGGCGTGTGTGCAAGTCCCCGTCCGAGAGCACCCACGCGCTGCCGCCAGCCGGGAGGGAACTTACCCATCTTCACCAGCATCTGGTGTCCCTTGTTTTCCTCTCCGAGCCTGGGGTCGGGGACAGGCGGTGCAGAGTTAGAACCCAGACCAGCCGAGGAACTAAAACCAAGACAGGTCAGGGTGTTCACAAAGCCACGGCCACCGTTAGTTGGGACGTTACAGCGTGTGGCCGACCCGGCGTCACCGTTACCGGTGGACGCACACTCATCAAGGCTCGGCGGCCGTCCTCGCTGCCGTTCTTCAGCCAGACCATGGACCATGGCTGCCTCGGCACAGCCTGCCCACACGTGGCACCGAGGCCGGCTCGTGGCACCCCTACAACAGTCAGAGAACACGCAGCCCCGCCACCCACAGAGCCCAGTGCCGGGGACTGAGGTGTGACACCATGCCGGCACCGCGCCCCCCTCCCCACCCCCAGAGTCCCTTGTCCTGTTTACCACTCCAGCTCGGCGCCTGAGGGGCCAGCCACCCCCCACGAGCACCAGAGGACAGCCACACCACCAATCTTACGGCGGGGTTTGGCTCCGGGATCTGGACCGACGTCTCCTGCCTGGGGAGTAGGACTTGGACCGGGACCGGGACCGGGACCTGGACCGGCTTCGCGAGGAGCGTGAGCGGCTCCGGCTCCTGCAGCAGGAGGGAGAGCAGGCTGTGACTCAGAGGCCGGCCGGGACCAGGCTCGGGCACACCTGTGCCCAGAGCTGCCCGCTCGGAGCCGAGTACCTGGAGCGGGAGCGCGAGTAGGAGCGGGAGCAGGAGCGGGAGCGGGAGCGCGAGTAGGAGCCGGACGACTTGGAGGAGCGCGAGTTGGACCTGGAGGACGAGCGCCCGCGGCTCTTGGACCTGCTCCTCGACCTGGAGGGCCCGCTGTGGGAGAGGGGGCGGTGTCAGGGCCGGCGGTGAGGCTACGACGGGACAGCCTCCCCTGGAGGACTGGGACCTCACCTGTTCCTCTTCTCCTGGCCTTTCCTCCGCCGGGCCCGCATCTTTGCTCGGAAGAACTCGTAGAGGCCGTTCTGCTCCCAGCCTTCACTGTAAGACAGGGCATTCCCCTGACTGGCTCCGTCAGGAGAGACAGGGACAGCTGGCAGTCCACTGTGGGCCAGGAGCCACTCAAGCACTGAGGGCGAGCCTGCCTTCCCCACACCCTGCTGCTGGGCCAAGATGACTGGGACCTGTCTTTAGCCTCATGGGGCCGTGAGGGGCTATGGCCGAGGTGCGCCCGGCCAGCTGTGGGGCAGTAGTTAACAGCTGGGCTGAGCCATAACCCTGAAGGAAGGTGGTTCTGGCCTGCCCACACCACACTTGTTTCCAACCCTTGAATTAAACCTCCCTGAGGACTTGCTGTCGCTAGGTTGCTGCCCCCCTCCCTGGCCCTGCCCCCGTCATACCTGTTCCGGGGTCTGTCGTGGGAGGGGGGGCTGTAGAAGGCCTCGACGGCAGCCAGCAGCCTCTCACTGGGCGGCATTGGGGGTGGCAGGCGGATGTCTTTAGGGTCCAGGGGCTTGTACTCGTGGTCCTCAAGCTGCAGCACAAGCACCGACAGCATCACTATAATGCGTTGTGTTCCCCAGCTCCCAGGCCCCTCACCTCACCCCGTGGGGCATCCCATGGAGCAGAGGCAGGAGAGCAGGCGGGCCACCAGGAGGGAGGAGATGCTTGGCAGAGCTGAAGCTTCAGCTCTGTAGGTTCCTCAATCTGTCACGGCGCCCCTCAGCCCCGCCCCACTTGGCCCCGCCCCCCCAGCATGGGGACAGTATGGACCCGGGCTCCCCAGCAGGCTCTCATGCCCACCCCGCTGGACACGGCCATGCACACGCACCTTCACGAGGGGGGCCATCAGCCCCGCGGGCAGGTCGAAGTACGGCACGTTAGGCACCAAGGAGGGATCGTCATGGTTGATGTGGGGGGGCCCCTGCCGCCGCATGTGGGGGGGCTGCCCATTGAAGCCGTGTGGGGGAGGCCCGAAGTCAGGGTGCTGGGGCCCAGCCCAGGGCGGGTGCTCGTTGATCGCGGGGTGTGGCATGCGGTGGCCAGGGTGGTGATGGGGGGGCCCCATCTCTGTGGGGAAGAAACAAAGAGTGCCACAGTCCATGCCAGAACCATCTCTGGGGGTCCGGCCCCCAGCCTGCCCCGCTGCATTCACCTGCGGGGAAGTCACCCTGCGGGTAGTCGAAGCGGTGAGGGTAGGGGGGTCGCTCGAAGGGGTGCCGAGGAGGGAAGTCGTCCTGGATGAAGCGTGGTGGGAAGCGGTTGAAGTTGTGAGGGTGTGGCGGCTGGTTGAACTGTGGGTGCTGCTGGTGTGGCGGGAAGGGCCCGCGGAAAGGCGGCGGGCGCTGCAGACGGAAGGGTGGCTCTCGCTGGCCTCCGCCCCAGGGCGGCTGCTCGTGCTGGCTGTTCCAGGGGCCCTCGAACTGGCCGCTCCAGCCGGGCTCGGGCTGCCCGCTCCAGGGGGCCTCCCGCTGCCCACTCCAGCCCGGGTCGCCGCCACGCTGCTCGTTCCACATGCCCTCATGGCTGTTGTTCCAGGGTGGGCAGTGGGGTGGGCCCCCCTGGTGGTGGGGGTACGGGGGCTGTTCGGGGGGCTGTGAGGCAGAGAGCAGGTGCCAGATGAAATGGACTGGTCCGGGGGGTGGGAAGTGCCACCTGCCCTCTGCCCACAGAGCGCCCCCCCCCCTCCGGTGCCCCACCCACCAGCACCATCTCCCTGACAACATGACAGGGTGAGCCTGGAGCCAGGAGAGCTCCCAACACAGTGTGTTCTGGAATCCTTGTGGAGAAGCAAGCTGTCTGTGGACAACTGCCATCCTGGAGGCACAGGGCAAGGACTGGAGGGAGCACCAGGTGGTCCCAGGGGCTCCCCCGCCACCAGGGAAAGCAGCTGTTAATGGCTGGCGTGCACTCTTGGGGGTCAGGCAGACCCGCAAGGCTCACGGTACCAACGCCAGAGAGCCCAGTGAAAAGTAGGTGGGAGCGGCTATCCAGGGGAACACGGCATCCAGTCCTCTCTCAGCGCAGTTAGCACCGGTGTACCTTTACCAGTCCCTGACCCTGCCCGCCAGACAGCTTTCAACCAGCCTTCTGCCTCCACCCAGTTCCTGCCCATAGTCCCTGTGCAGCTCTGGTGTCTTCCCTACCCCCACAGGTCCCCAGAACTACCTGCTGTTGGCCCCAGGGTGCCACAGGGTGAGGCTGTTCAAACCAGGGGGTCTTGTTGGGTGGGATCTGGTCGTGGGGTCCAGGGCCCCGGGCCCCGGCAGCTGCAGGGTCCTGGACCCCTCCTGATGCATCGTACTCGGAAGAGCCAGGCATCTGGATGGGGGGCTGCTTGTCCTCTGGAAGCAGACAAAGGGTTAGAGGCGTTGTCAGTGATCGGTGCCACCAGCCAGGCCACTCACCTCCCCCAGGTGCCAGCGCCTGACCTCTCTCACAAGTCCTGCCTCATGAGGACCCCACAGAAACCAGCCACTGCCACCACGCCCCCTGCACAGGACACGCCCCCTCTCGGCATACCTCCCTAGGCTTTAAATGCGAACTGCCCGGTTCTAGGGCAAGCATGGAATAACCATCCACACCACAGCCCGTTTAACCCTCTTTGACCTCGGTTCCTAGACAAATCGGGTCACCAGGGACTTTACCCCACCCCCTAGTGTTAGTCGGTCATTTAAGTTTCTGAACTCCGTCATTTGAGTTTACATTGGACCCCTGCATCTCTCCCCTTATCCTGGTCTTGGGCCCTCTCCCCCCAAACTTGGACCCTCTGATTGTGAATAGGCTATGTGGGTTCGTAGTACGGGGGCCCAAGGGTCACTATCATGACAAGGGCAGGTAGACAGCGGAGTGTGTACCTGGCTGGGTGGTGGGGGGGATGGCTGGGGCTGGCGTGGGGGCTGGGGGCGGGGCAGCAGGGGGTGGCGTAGCCTTCACATCAGCGTCCATCTGTGGCAAGGGCATCTGGGGCGGTGGCTGCTGGGCCAGGCTGCTGACGAAATCCTCGTGCTGCGTCTTGAGGGTCTGGATCTGCTGCTGGAAGGCCAGCTGCAGCGGCTGCACCGCCGACGAGTACTCGCTGATGAGCGTCGCCTGGAGAGAGGGACCAGCAGCACCCAGGGCCCTCAGCCAGGCTCGCCACCCGCACTCCCAGCACCCCGGGGTAGGGGGCGCCCCGAGCACGCTCAGGGGACAGAGACCCAGGCACAAGGTGGTTGCTACTCAGTAAACATGATGGGACAGTCATGGAGACAGCAGAGTCTGGAGATAGCTGGTATGATCCCCTGCTGTCCGGGACAAATGGTGGATGGTGACCTGAGTTTAAGCAGCCACCGCCCCATGCTCTCAGGCCTAGCCTCACACAGGCTATGGGGAGCAGTGGAGTCAGCCGAGCGTTGGTGCACACCAGAGCCTCCATGGGGATAGTCACAGGGCTGCAGAGGCAGCTGAGGGGTCAGCATTCTGCCACAGGAGCTAGGATGCCACCTTAGATGGCATGGGAAGAGGACTGGGGGGGGGGGGGGCCACCACAGCTGGCAGTGAGCTGTGGTACAACAGCAGCTTTCCTTGCAGCTGTGCACGGTCACCGCCAGGTGGCCTAGGGAAAGGCAGGAGGAGCAGGCCCCCTCCACACCTCAATGGGGCGGGCCCTTGAAGGACCAGACCAGTCTGTGCCAAGAAAGCCGCATCAGCAGGAGGGGCACAGGACCCTGCGCAGAAGCTGTGCGGCTCTGTACCCCTACTCCAGGGCCCCGGCGGCAAAAGGCTGAACTAACATCCCCGAGCGGCAGGGTCGGGTGCCCACCTGGTACTGGCCGAGCCCCAGGGCCGGGCTCTGCAGCTGCTGGATGATAGAGTCATCGAAGTAGCCGTTCTTCTCCCAGAGCTGCAGGAGCTGCGGGGAGAGCTGGGTTAGCAGGAAGTCAGGAGGCCCACTGTCCGCCCTGCCCGGGGCTGTTCCACAGTACCCGGGCGATCTTCTGCTGCTTGTCCTCCTCCACGGCCAGGAAGCTGGTGCAGTAGATGGGCACCACCACCTTCTGCAGGGCGGCCAGCAGCTCCCGTGCCTGCTTGCGCTGGCTGTGAGGGAGAGACCTTCCGCGCATCAGGGCCCTGGCGGGACCCCGCCACGTGCCTGTCAACACCACAGCTCCAGCCACCACGCCCTCTGCTGGCTCGGGCTCTGGGGAGAGGCTGGGCTGGTGTGGGAGCCAGCACCTGTGAACTCTGCCTGGGGCAAGGGGAGGGTGCAGGGTACCACAGGGCCGGAGACTGTTGCCCAGCCAGGGTTGGTCAAGACTGTACACACGGGCCCGAGACCAGCAGCGACGGGGGAGAGAACTAATGCCCAGCCGCCTCCCTCACACCCACCCACCCCCCCTCCCAGGCTCTTGGGAGGACTCCCAGGGGAGCTGCATGAAGAGCAGGGCCTGGGCTGGCTGAGAGGGAGGCCAGTGCCTCCGGAGCAGGGCCGCGGGTGACCACAGCCAGAGCGAAAGGGGCACAGCATCGAGGAGAGGCGAGAGACAGGTCTGCAGAGTTGAAGATGCAGTGAGAGCAGAGAAGGTTCTGGACGGTGGCTTCTCTCTCAAGAGAGAAATGGGGAAAGGAGGCAAGTGGGGTGCAGAGTGAAGCCGAGGCGTGTGGGGCCCAGGCTGCAGATGTAGTCGGAGGCGGCCCCCCACTCCTCCGAGCTAAGCTCAGTCTAAGTGCGCCACTGGGCCACCCCCGCCCATGGTGGCTGGTCCAGATACGGGCTCGTGCTGTGGTGATTCCCCTCAATCATAAGATTATTGTTGTTTCACCTTCACAACTGTCACTTTGCTACTGTTATGAATCGGGCGACCTCTGTAAAAAGGTCGTCTGACCCCCCCCCAGGGGGTCTCAACCCACAGCTTGAGAGCCGCTGCCCTATAGCCTCTCTCATGAACCCCCCCCCGTCACTGGCCACGTGGCCCCAGCGCAGAGGCCAGCCCGGCCGAGAGGAAGCTGGGTGGGCAGTCCGCTCACCAGTGGTGCAGCACGTCGTTGATGAGGTAGATGAGGTGCAGCCGCAGTTCAAAGTGTGCCCCGTCGGCCGTGATGCGGTTGCGCAGGTGACCGGCCATCAGCTCACAGTGTGGTGGCGACTTGGCGTTGCTGAACATCCAGTTCTTCCCAGCCTGCGTCAGCCACACAGCGGGAGTGAGCAAGGCTCCCAGCCCACAGGCCCAGCGCTGGGGCTCCTGATACAGGCCAGCCACGCTCTGGCACCCGGCAGCCCCCCTCACCGAGATGGCGTCCTTGGTGCACGTGTCGATGATGGGCTGCAGCAGGTTGTCAAACTCGTTCATGTCCAGCTGGGTCTCCTCCAGCAGCTTCTGCATCTGCTGCTCCACGGCGTGGGTCACAGCCGCGGTCACCTGCTCCTGCAGGGTCAGGTGGGCCAGACTATGAGGGCCTGCAGCGAGGCCCAGGGACTGCCCGATGACGTGCTCAGGCCCCTGCAATACACCACCCTGCCACTGCCCTGCGTCCACTGGGTCGGGGGATGGGCCAGCTGTGAGCAGCCAAGGAGGCACAGAGGAGCTGGAGACCACAGCCAACCACCCGCCAACACGCAGAGCCCTACAGCAAGCTGGGGGCTCCAGCTCACAGGAGGGACTGGGAGCACCGTACCTGCCGCAGGGCCAGAAGGTGCTGCTCCTGCTGCTGCAGGTTCCACTGACTCTGCTGGATGAGCTCGTCCATGGACAGCGTGCCCTGGGCCGGCGGGATGGGTGCGGCGGGGGCCAAAGGGGGCTGGGGCAGGGGCGGGAGGGCTGCGGCTGGTTCCATCTCGGGGGCCTGCTGCTTGCAAATAACTGGGGGAGGACAATGACCCATGAGGACGGGGTCCCCACAGACCTCCATCGAGGTTCACTACCGCACCTGGCATCCCCTTACCCACCTGCATTGCATGGGCCCCAGCTGGACCCCTCTGAGTCCTTTCTCTGCCCGAGGCCTCCGGGCTGTCTCCTCCCAACATGGGTCCACTAGAGGACCCTGACCTTCCAGCTCCTGAGCACACACTGCCCTCCCCCCCTTCCCTCCCCTGGATCCGTAGGCTGAGGCGATTGGGGCCAGGGGGTCCAAACCAGCTGCTCCAGCCAGCAAGGTCAGACAGTGGCCATAGCACACCAGGCCAGCCGAAGCTATTCAGACCATGCAACTAGGCCGACACAGCCAGAACCGACCAACTGTACAAAAGAGAGACAGCCCGACCTCCCCCAGCAGTGGGTTCTGGGGCTCAGCCTCTGGTTACAAGGGGAAGGGAGGGGACAGTGTATGTGTCAGTAAGGGCCCTAGCTCCACTCTAAAGTTCCTGCAGAGCTCCTCCAAACCCTCAGGGCAAATGCCGGACTCCTCAGCAGTCCAACCCCCTCCCATCCAGCAGCCCCTCCTCTGGGTGCTCCTGGCCCAGCCCACTCACAGGCCCCTCGAAGGTTTGTCCCTCTGTCCAGCACTCATACTCCCTTGTGTCAACAGTTCTCCCTCAACCACCCCCCCACCCCAGCCTAGAAGTGAGCACCCACCCTTCCCATGACAGCTTCAAGCTTCAGGGCAGCTCTGGGTTCTCAAGCCTCCGAACCCTCTTTACAGAGAAAGCTGCTCCCTGGTTAATCAAGCCAGGGAGTCTTTCCTCCTCCTCCAGGCCCTACTCCCCCTCCCCCCACATCATTCACTGCTAGCTTCCTTCCTCACTGGTCCCCCAGTCCACTCTCCCCATCCTGCCCCCAAGAATGTGACATGCCACAAACCAAACCCAGCTCTCCCATGTCTCAGACTTCCGAGGCAGCAGGTAAAGACCCAGGGAGCCGAGGAATGGAGTGTTCTGTCCAGAAACACAGAAGCACACAGGGCCTTTAACCCACCACACTTTAGGCAGTGGTTCCCTGCCTCACTCAAATTTCACCAGGACCCAGAAGAATCCCTGAGCCAGGGAGGAAAGCCAGTCTGGCAATGGAACACCCCAGAACAAACTCCCCCATGCCCATATGCCCTGTGCTCCCACTGGAGTCCCTGGGCAGTACAAATGGCAAGTGTGCTTGGCTGTTAAACAGAATCGCAGGAGGTTTGAGTCCAGCCAGGCACCTCAGAGAAAGGTCTGGTGATCATCTACTTTGGAAAGACCAGCCACTGCCAGCCTGTGGGACACAGTTCTATTCTGATGCCCATGGGGTCAACAGGAGTCAGGGTTGATGCCCAGGCAACTGATTTGGCCTTTGAGGTGCTACCACTATGCTGGGTCTCTGGGTCGGGGCTCCACTGGCACCATTGTGCCTGTGCACACTGAGCCTGACTGGCCAAACCCAACCACACAAATGCTTAGAGCACCCAGGTGCTGCATGTCAGAGGAGCACTCCGATGCCAGCAAGGTCAGCTGGACCTTCAGGGAGCTGTCCCCTTCCAATGGTCCTCGCCTTGGCAACTCCTATGCATTCAGGAGGAGGCAGTGGTGGCTCCGGGCACACTTCTTGAAGGTCAGTAAAGAAGGCCAGGTTTCATTCCCGGCCAACACACTTTATCTCGCAGCCACCACCCATATCTTTGGGGAAGTTTGCTTGTTACGATGCTGCACAGGCTCCTGCAAAGCTGTCCGACTGAGAGGGACAAGAAGAAGGCTGCCAGAGGATTTCCCCCAACCCATCCTCTGAAGGCTGTGCTTAAGAATCACTACAAGGGAGAAGCCATGGAAGACACGGGAGAAGCCATGGAAGACACGCACCACTTAACAACGTACAGAGAGGGGCAGCAGGTTTACAGAACAAGACGGGTGGGGGCTCTGGAAGCTCACTACCTGGAAATCGATGCACCACCATCCAAAGCTAGGGGCCCCTAGCAGGCCCATCCCAGACTCTTGGGAGGGCAGGGCCAGAAGAATCCTTGATACCCAATTGCTTGCAGGGCCCCCAAACAAACTCGAGGCCCTGGGTGCCTCAACTACCCGCTGAAAAGGCCGGTGAATGAACCCACCAAGTGGTGCCCGGAAAGACCTGGCAATCTGTTTCGGAAAGCCTATCTATGAAGCAGCTGTCCTCTGCCCCAAAGGGGTTGCCAGGAGTGGGGCAGCAATTTGACAGCAATGAGTAAGACGCCAAGGAGAGCAATCAAAATCTCTCCAGCCCGCGCGGCGGCGGGGTAACGGAAGTGCACCCAAACCCCGCGGGAGCGAGAGGCAGACGAGGGCCCGCGCAGCGCCCAGGGCCCGGGTGCAGGCGCCAGTCCAACAGCCACGACTTGCTCCCCTGGGGCGACCGGACAAGGCCAGCGGACCCCAGTCCTCACACCAGCAAAACACCAGCGGACGCCCGACCCACCGTCCAGGGGAGGCTCCAACCCCCGCGATCTCCACCGCACACGGGCCCGGCGGCCTCGCCGCTGCCCCGAGGCCCGGGAAAGCGCCAGCCCCTGGGAAGGCGGCGGCTGGGAGGGTCCCTGGAGGCAGGGGCGACCGGCGCGCACGCTGGGGCGGGGGAACTCACGCTGCTGCTGTTCTAGCGCCAGCTTGCACTTGTAGTAACTGTAGAACTCGCCTCCGAAAAGGAAGGAGAATTTCGGGTTGTCCTTCTGCTTCTCCATCGTCATCTTTTCAAACTCGGGCCCGTTGCGAGCCACGAACTGGGCCAGCTTATCGATGACATTTCGAAGCTCCTGGTCTGCAGGGAGGAGAAAGGGCCACGCGGGACGTCAGTCGGGGCCGCTCAAGAGCCGGGGCCCGGCCCCGCGCGCCCAGCCGGCCGGGCCAGGGTCTCTCTCGGGGCGGGCCGCCGAGGCCGCCCTCGTACGGGTCCCGACAGGGGCCACCCACGCGCGAGAAACGCGGGGTCCCGCGGGGAGGCCGCAGGCCAACTCCGGAGGCCGAGCCCCGCCCCCTCGCAGACACAAGGACCCCGGGCGGCGGGGCCGGGGCCGGGCGGACTCGCGGGGAGAACAGAGGAACGGTCCCCGGGTCGAGTTGGGCCTCACCGTCAGGAGGCAGCGGGATTTCCATGACTCCGGCCGCGGGGAACGTCCTCCGGCGCCTCACGATCGCCCACCAGCGCTGTCTGTGGAAGCCGGCCGGAAGTGGCGCGAGCGGGGCCGTTTACGGCGAGCCTCGTGGGCCGCTTCCGCCAGCCACTTACGGCCGTCGCCAGGAAACGACGGAAGTGAGGGAAGGAGTCGGGCGGGAAGAAGGCGCCGCAGGGCGGGTGGGTGGAGCCAGTGGCGCATGCGCAGAACGGTCCCGGCGCCTGCGCAAAGAGAGGTTCGTCGGCGCGCTACGCGCACGGCGGTGAAGTGTCCGGTTCTCCTTGCGGTGCTACGGCCTCCCGGGTGTGAGAGCTTCCTGGCCGCTCCGCATCCAGAATGGCTCTTGGGAGGTTCCGTTTCTGCCCGGGTCGGGCCCCTCATTTCATCCTCGCACGGCTCCGTCGAGGAAACGCTGAACGGAGGTGCGTTTTGGCGTCGTCTAGCCTCGAACCGCACCCCGCCCCGCAGGCCGGCCGTGCCCAGCGGTGTAGGCCGTCCTGGAAACGAAGGAAGCTGTGGGTTCAGAGGGTTCCGCGGTGCCCTCCGCCGGAAGATGTGGGGGCAGAGGAGCCCTGGTCACTGCGCATGGGCTTCCAGAAGCAGCTTTCTAGAGAGAAGCGGGGAGAGGGCCCCCGTGCCCTTGGTTGCATTCCTAACGACAGTGACGAGTCGCCGACACCCCTTGGGGGGGCGATGAGCTAGCCAACAGCCGTCAGCTTGTGAACCCCCGGGACAGCGGCAGTCCCCTGACGTCAGACCTGCTGGAGAGCACCGTTCCGAACCCTGTGTGGGCTCTTGCCAACGTTTTCTTCCTTTCCAAATGGACCCACGTGTTTTGTCAGATACGCTTTTTCACAACGTTTCGCCTTCAAATCAAGTGGTGGTCATGGTCAGGAGTTGGCAGTTTTCCTATAAAGGGGATTAAGTGCAAGTATTTCAAGACGTGGGACCAAGAGGCAACCTCAAGGGTGTTATCCAGGTGACTGCGTAACCGAGGGGTTCTTGGGTAATAGACCATGAATAATAGCCTTCGATGCCAACCCAAAGGCTCTAGTGGCAGGACCATTTAGTGACGGGTCAGCCAAAAGGCCTGTCATCTTGGAAGGCCACAGGGGCTGTTCTGCTGTCGTGTGGGGTTGCTGTGATCTGAGAATTAGCTGGATAGCCAAGCGTGTTGGGGACAAAAATTCAAAAATTGGACACCAAATAAGGATGACCAAAGAATTTGTGTATTTGAATTGCAGTGCTGGCCAAGAGCTTTGAAAGTACCGTGGACTGCTAGAAAGAAACAAATTTCTTCGACGTATAGCCAGATGCTTCTGAAAAAGGAAGCTATGTCCCATGGGCTTTGGGCATGCTACTGCAGAGACCAGCCCCTGGAAAAGAGCCTCGTGCTTGGTAACGTAGGAAAAGAGAAAAGCGAAGAAAAAGGACCTTTGATGAGATGGATTGACCACAGTGGGCTCAAGCACCTCCACCTGAGGCTGGCGCAAGAACGGGCAGTGTTTTTTCGTTCTCCATTGAGTTATGGGTTGAAACCAGTTCGACTGCACCTCACAGCAGTGACAAAAAGGGAATTCTTGGCTGAGCCCCGGTGGCATCGTAGTTGTGCGTGGGACTGCAGCCCACTGGGACAGAGGTTTAATTCCAGCACCAAGGCTGGGCCTCCTACTCCCACCACTGGAGAGCAGTGATGCCCCCCCCAAAAAGGAGTTCTTTTTTCTTTTTAATGGAAGATAACATTTTGTTTAATTGGGATTCAATGCTAGTCTTATTATCAAGTTCATCTTTAAGAAACTGCCACCAATTCCAGGCCTTAAACAAAAACAGGAGGCAAGCTGGATATGGATTGTGGAGGCAGTGAGGAGCAAGTCAGGTGAAGCTCAGCTAGTCCACTCTCTTGAAAGTCAGTCAGCAAGTACAGGCTCCCAGAGGAGACGCTGTTGGGGAAGGTGGGCCTCTGCTTATGTGTGCAGGGAAAGGCCTTCGGACATTGTGGTGAGGAGTCGGAGGGTGAATTCCCGTTTAAATGAAGCCTAAGCACATAGCAAGGGCGGCCCAGAACTGTGCTGTGGATAATGATGTGTAACCTGGGCTGGTGGGGAAGGCATTTTGCCATGCCAGTGGAGGTCTCTAGCAAGAGCCTTGGGATCCAATGTACATGGGCTCCCAAAAGTCAGATTGCGTCACGTTGATGCCGAAGCCTCCCCATGTGCGTTAGAATAGAACTGGACTTCTTGGGGTTTTCCATGTCTGGTTTTTCTGAAGTGGATTACCAGCCCTTTCTTCGAGGCACCTCCGAATCTTTTGTTGGCAGTCAAACTTCCTATTTGCACCACTGGAGGATACTTGGGTAGACTTTAGTTTTTTTTTTGTTTGTTTGTTTGTTTTTTGTTTTTTTTTTGGGGGGGGGGCATCACTGCTCTCCGGTGGTGGGAGTAGGAGGCCCAGCCCCACTGCTGGAATTGAACCTCCGTCCCAGTGGGCCGCAGTCCCGCGCACAACCACTACGCCACCAGGGCTCAGCCCTTTGGGTAGACTTTAGTGAGATGAAAATATTGTGCTTAGAGGATAAGTAAAAAAAAAAAAAAAATTGCTTATAAAGCCATAGAAATCTTTATTGAGCAAAACATATACCCAACTGTCAAGTAGTTTCTTGACATGTCCAGCCCCTAGGGCTATGTGCTTCTGACGTTGGTCGTTTCCATCCCTTAAGAGTCTGCGCCCTTTGATTAATGCCTTCTCAGAATGACAGTTTGTGAATCTTGTGACTTTGAAATGTCCTTTTGAGTTTGAGGAACAAAAAGAAGTCTCGAAGGGCAAGATCAGGGCTGCCGGGTAGATGGGGTAAGACTTCCAAATGAACTTCTCATAGGCCCGCCCTTGCTACCCTCAAAGAATGAGGACGCACATTGCAACTGGAAGAAGGGAAAACAAAAATCCATGGTGGCCTGTCTCTGGCCTTTTACCAGCACAATTCGAATCCTCTTCAAACGTACCCCGGGATCATTCTGTGTCCTTTTGAGTCTTAGGAGTCACGCACTAACTCGAGTTCATCTCTGAGGTCTCCCTAGACTGCCTCTACCCATCTCAGACCTCCCCTTATCTGGAACTGCATTCCTGCAAATGCTGCAGTTTCAGTGATTTGGGAAGGTGTCCACTGGAGTTCAGTCACGACATTGGTATGCATCCTGACCTGAAAACAAATCCTGGCCCCCTCCATGGCACAAATAAACCTGTGCACGTAGGAACTGGAACCCCCAGTGGCGATACCTTTTGATTGTGTGTGTGTGTGTGTGTGTGTGTATATATATATATATATATATATATATTTTTTGAGGTGTTGAAGAAACATGACATTTATCAGCTTCTAAATAGGATCAGTGAACCAGAAGCGGTTCACAAGTCTGGTCATTCCTAATGGCGCCCGTATCCTATGGTGTGGGTAATCCTGCCGACCACTCGGCTTGTTTCCCGTCAAAGAGCATCTCTGGAGAACAAAATGTTGCTTAGGCCTATGCCAGGTCCAAAGTGGGGATGCTGAAGTCCATTGGCACAGCAGTGATGTCAGTCCAACTTGTTTGAAGGTCGTATGTTTTGCTAACACTCTGGGAACATGATATCCTTTCTCCTCCAGGGACTGGTCCTCATGACCACACGCCCAAAGTAAACAATACAAAATCCTATCCTCGCTTTTTTTTTGGGGGGGCGGGGGGGGGGCAATCACTGCCCTCTGGTAGTGGGAGTAGGAGGCCCAGCCCCACTGCTGGAATTGAACCTCCGTCCTAGTGGGCCACAGTCCCGCGCACAACCACTATGCCACCGGGGCTCAGTCCCTATCCTCACTCTTAAGGGACGGTCTGGCTGTCCTTCCTCCAGGACAGACTCAGTCATTCTCCCAACTTCCCATGGTATGTACCATATTCTTTGCCAGTACCATAACTCGTATGCGTCAAGTCTCCTGTGTGGTCCAGCTTTTGCATACATATGCGGTGACTGCAAAGACCCTGACTTGGGTTGGGTGCACCATGTGGTGAGGTTCCAGAGCTTTGGTCCAACCCACAGGGATGCCGTGCACAACAGAATGAAAACCACGTCCGTCCTCACAGCTGTTCCTGCGCCTCGGCCCCTTACAGCAGCCACGTGTCACCCCGTCCCCTTGACCGCATGTAACACGCCGTCCTTCTCCAGCCACTGGTCTCTCCCAAGCACATCCCAAGCACCGCAGTTCTCAGAGGCGTGGCACACATACCCCTTTCTGTACGTCTTGCACTGAGTCCAGGGCTAGTCCTGCTGAGCACGCTAGTGTTGGCGCCTTCTCACGTGCTCCACAGGAAATCCACTCTGCGGTGTTCACAATCTCTTTTACCTGGGACAGAGGGCCAGCCCTGCCTCATTCTATGGGCCAAATCAGAACTCCCTGGTGATAGGGGATCAAGAATGGGTGGGAACAGAGGATCCTGCGGCGTTGTCTCAAAAACCTGGGACTACCAACAAGCTAAGGGCTGGCGAGGTGACTGCTGAGGGGCTCCAGCTAGTGGAGCACAGTGGGGAGGAGGGTTCAAATCATGTGCAAAGTGCCCCACCCCTTTGGTCTCACACATATGCTCTCAGAAATCTACTTAGCCAGTGAGAAATGGGTGCTACGTGCTGGGTTAGGAGCTCAGGACCACAGGCTTGGGACACAAAGGTCAACTGGCATCACTTTATCCACAAAGAATGATCCACAGTCTGCTTTGTCGAGTACCATCCGGGGTCAAGAGGTCTCCATCTCCATGGCAAATAATGAGAATGGGGTATGGAAACAGTCCATTGGACGGATCATCTCTGAACATCCGCCTCCAGGACCCTGAGACCAGAAGACCTAGATGGTCCCCAGCTTCCTCTACCAGTGACTTTGGACAAGGTCACACTGCAAGGCCCTGAATAGAAGGGAAGAAAAAGGTGGAGCCAAACTCAAAAGTCATACAAGAGGCCAACCAGGCTTGTAGACTGACTGGATAGAGACTGGCCTTTAAGTCACCCTTCAAGTCCGGAACTGAACTTGCCTCTATGGCTTACTGTTTTCTTAAACAAAGGTAGGTCTGTAAAGGGAAAAGTAACACGAGCGGGAAGGTGTGCACACCGTGGGATAATAATGCCTTTGAGATCAAGCATTTACCTAGGACAGCATTCAATAGGGCTGGAAAGGAAGAGGAAAAGGGACATGTGGTAATCTGAGGGAATTACTTATGATCAATGACCCGAGGCAAGTGTGTATGAATTGAATGGAACACTGACATCTGTTCTGTAAATCACCCAGTTCATCAAAAGGTTCAGAAATTTGTAAATTAAAAAAACTGCTGGGCCCTATGATGTTCCCTGCAAACTTGTCACTGTAGATGGTAAACGGATTGAATGTGCAGCTGTCGGGGTTAATGGGAAACTGCCAACACATACACGCAATATGGGTGAAAATATTTAGGAATGTGGGAAAATGTTTCTAGCATATTCCTCTTTTTATAAAAAGTGCAAAATATGTGTGAAGAAAAAAACAACTAAAACTCCTCAGAGGCCATCTGGCTGGTCTCAAGTGGGTCTTCATAAGCACATTGATAGGCCTTGCTCCTCCCTGTGTGCACGGGATCTGTCCGGGACGTGTCACATCCCTACAGACGGGTCTGGCTCCCTCTGACACTAGACTAGTGTGAATCAGCACAGCAGTTAAAGCACTCATCCACTGATGTCAATTCC
Organism: Nesogale talazaci; assembly: GCA_004026705.1. Lineage (NCBI taxonomy): Eukaryota > Metazoa > Chordata > Mammalia > Afrosoricida > Tenrecidae > Nesogale > Nesogale talazaci. The sequence goes on from PVJH01023977.1 coordinate 33,054, forward strand.
AACACATCAGGACTGCAGGACAGCATCTGGGGTTTCTAAGGCTGTGCTCTGTAGAGAAAGGAGGCCTCCCTCTTTCTCTTGGGGGTTTTGCACTAGAGATGCTTTGGTTGGTCCAATACCTAGCCCCTTATGCCACCAGGGCTCCTGAATTAGTTTTTATTTTGCTCCCGTGACTTCCCCAAAATTTAAAGCAAGCAAAGAGTTATTTAAAAAGGTGGGGGGTGGACTGAAAGGATCCTGTCACACTTGGCCTCAGTAAAGTCAAAGCTCTGTGCGACACAAAGCTTTGTCACTGGACCCAGCAGTGTCAGCTAGCTGACACCACAGCTGCTATCAAGTCCCAAAATGAAAGCCGTTGCCGTGGAGTCCGTTGGGCTCGTGGTGACCTGGCATCAGGGTAGAAGTGCCCGTCCCCAGGCTTGCTGGCCATCACATCCACAGAAACAGGGGCCCCAGGCCTTTCTTACCTGGAGCACCCGGGTGCGCTGGCACTGCAAACCGTCTGGGCGATCCAAGGGCTTAAGGCTCAGTTGGCTTCTACTCTCGACTTCAAGAGAGGGTGTGGGAACAGAGGTCTGTCCCACCCCAGGGAGGGGGGCTGGGCTTGGCCACACTGGAGGGAGACCCTTTGTCCTAGACCAGGGCTGGGGGACCTCCTGACTGCCAAGGGCCATTTGGCTCTTTCTGATGTCACTCACCGACCACCCGGTCAAACATTTAATGTACTCACCTGATGCCATGTCTACAGAACCCTGGTGGCACGGAGGTTTGAGGGGCTGCTAACACAGCTGTTCTGAGGGAGAAGAGTTCGCCTTGGAAACCCACA
>PVJH01023978.1:0-33850 GCA_004026705.1 Nesogale talazaci
AGATCAGGCTTAGTAATGAGGCTCACACGATCTCTCTTAGCCTTCTGCACCTGGGCTGGAATGGCCATGAAGAGGATGGGGAAAGCTGGCTATAGAGAAATTAAAATTCATTAGTGGCTACCTGGTAAATCATGTAGTAGGAGAACATTTATAGATCATAGAAACTTGTCATTTATTTTTTATTTGGTAATGGGAAAAGTGGCACTAAATGTGGACATAGTAAGCAAAATACAGCAAAAGTAGAATGACTGTTTGGTTATATGCATGAGTATTAAAATGCATGGGTGCAGTTCCATATATGAAAGAGATTTAAAAAGTTTGGGGGGAATGGAATGAAAAGATTATGGTATTTTCCACAAACTTTTGGAGCCCTCTTTTTCATATAAAACACAAATATAGATATTACAAGTGCATACCTAAAAACATTCTAATATTGATTATCTGGAATTGAAAGTTTAGTACCATAATTTTATAGGTCAGTTCAGTCAATTAATGTAACAGTTCACAAAAATTAATGTCTGCTTTCTAGTGAAATGTGTATCATCTGGATCTTCAAAGCTGGTGAAGTATTAACTATGATAAGATTACAGGTCTTTGTATTCAACAGGAGCACTAGCTCTCCACCTGAACCTACCCTTTGAGATGACCTTTTAGTTTAACAGCAAGTGGCACACAAAAGGAACAATGCCCCTTATAAGATTGGTTCTCTTCTTAAAAGGGATCAGTTTGACACCAAAGGGAGAGTAAAAACTAATAAGACAAAGATGAGAATGTAAATGGGGGCAAAGTTACTTGACTATAAAGGGAGGAGTCCCTAAAAAATATAATAAATAAAATTCCAGTAGCTTTTTTTCAGTGAAATAGAAGGAATAAAAAAGTTCTTCAAATATATATGTGTATATATAAATATATATATATATATATATATGGAATTACACTCCGAAGAAACAAAACAAGCTTGAGGGGAACAAAAATCAAAGTGGAAAGACTCATATTCATGATTCTCCAAATTTTAGTTGTTAATCTAGTCAATGGAAACATAATAATCCTTTTGGCAATTTGTGCTGAAGGAACTGGATCTCTTTAGGCAAATGAATTAGGCTGGACAGACAACCTCATTCAATCCCACTGCTATGGAGCGATTCTGACTCATAGTTACCTCATATACAAACCCTGGCCTTTATGAATCTTAATGGAAGCAGCAGCCTCAACTTCTGCGAAGCAACTGGTGTGTGAACTACCTACCTTATAGTTAGCAGTCCAATAGAAAGAGTATTCTGCAGCATCATAAAGACATTATAGAGATGATATTTAATGAAATGAGATAAATTTTTACCCCTAACATCAGAAACAAGACAAAGATGCCAGATAGTACAACCAGAACCCCTTTTATCATATAAAAAAATTAACTCAAAGTAGACCATCAACCATAAAGTCCCGACCCCAAAATATATAAAACTATAAAATTCTTAGAAAATGTACTGGTAAATATTCAGAACTTAGTTTTTATTAATGGATTTTTATTGCTATGGTCAGGTGTTGTAGAGTTGGTTACAGCTTACAGAAACCCTATATACAGTGCAGGACTGTGCCCCCCGGGCTAGGCGGTTCAAATCCAGTGGTGGCTCTCAGGAGCAGGGCTGGGTAGCTCCCATGACCACCAGAGGGCAGTGATACCCCCCAAAAAAACAAAAACAAACAAACAAAAAAGAAACCCTATGTACAAACAGAGCAAAATATGTTATGATTCTGTGGCATTCTCACTGTTATTGTTATGTTGGAGTCCAGTGTGTGCATTGTGTTTAAAGTCTTCCTCTTTTCATTGACCATCGACTTTAGCAACCATGATGTCCTTTTCTAGGAACCAGTCCTGAAAACATGCCTAAAGTACATACATTGAAATTATCCCATCTCCAAGTCTCCGAAACATTCTGATTGCATTGCCTCCAAGATAGATTTGCTTGTTTTTTTTTTAGTGGTCGATGGTACTTCCATATTCCTTACAAGCACCATAATTCAAATGTTTCCGCTTTCATCTGTTTTTTTCTTATTTATTGTCCAGCTTCCACATGTATATGAGGCAACTGAAAATCCTATGACTTGGGTCAGGCATACTATATCATTAAAATGAATCTGCACTCTTTATCACTTTGAAGAGGTCTCATGCAGCAGATCTACTCAGTGCAATATATTGTTGGCTTTCTTGACAGCTGGTTCCAGGAGCATTGCTGTAGAGTCAAGAAAAATGAAATCCTTGATCTCTTTGGTCTCTTCTCCCATTTATCACAGTGTTGGTTATTGATCAAGTTGTGAGGTGCTTCTGAATATCTTGTAGTTCCATATACATTTGAGGGCCATTTTTTCTCTTCCTGCAAAAATAAATAAACAAAAGATATTTGGATTTTAGTACAATTGTATTGAATCTGTAAATCACTTAAAATGAATACAATTAAAAAGAATGTGTTAACACATTGTGACAAATGTAACTAATATCACAGAACAATTTTTATGGAAATTGTCAGGTAGGAGGCTAACTTTCACTGATAACTGAGTGAACAGAAAAAAGAAATCTAGACAGTATGGCCAGTATCTTAATCATGTTTAAGGAGGTAATTTCTTAATACCTTTCCAAATATTATGATAGTTTATTGTACAAGTGAAATACCTGACAACACCGATGATGGCAGTCAATGATTACAGAGTGCATTCAGTTCCCATAATGATCTCTTGTTCAAAGAAAGTGCTAGAAAATGATCATGAAAAGGCACCAAATTCTCCACATTAACTTACTATAAAAACAAAACAAAATCGATGCATCTAATATTAGCAAATCAAACACCAACTATAGTCTTCATACTTGACATTCCATATCAATGACATTTCATCTATACCAACTGTCATTAAGAAGGATTGCTATGAAAAAACTGGGTTTATTTGTTTCCATATGTAAGCTTTTACAGTTATTGCCACACTGTGGTATGAAATAAAATAAAAATCTGGAAGTAGGATTGTGTTAGACTGGATTGACTAAGGAAACAAATTCATTGACACTTATATATGTGAGAGAGAACTGTATATCAAGAAACAATTATGTAACAATAAAAAATCTCAGCCCATTTCATATCAAGTCTATAAATTAGATATTAGTCCATAAATCTGGTATTAGCACATGAGTTCCTCTTCAGATGCATGCAGCATATGCAATGATGCCAAATGCAGGAACATCACAGGCCAGTGGGTGGAAAGACTTGTGGATCCAATGACAGTAGAGGCAACTCCAGGTGTCTGGCTGTCAGCATGACCCAGAGTGGCATGTCAACAGGAATGTGTGGCAGAGAAGGCAGGAGGTGTGGGAGGAGGGCGGTGGACAGAGATAGAGACAGAGAAAAGAAGAGAAGGATGCCTCTTCTGATAGCAGAATCAAGATAGAGAAAGTTCCCAGAATCCTCAGGAGAAGGCCATGCACACAAGAAGGGAATCTTCAGGCTGTGAACTGATTGACAGGCTAGATTTCCTCCTTCATGCTTTATCAAGTTGACTTGAAATTGTATAACTACCTCAAGGATACATTTAAAGTTCTCTTTGAAGTAAATAATTCCCTCAGTCCTGAGGCAGTAATTCATTAATTGTATAAATGGATGATTTGCCTTACAAACCCAAACAGGAGCTGACATCAACCGGATTATATTTGATTTGATTTTGTAGTGTTTATATCATAGTTCTTATTAGCAACCAAACAGCTGAGAACCAGTTTTCCTCAGGCAAACCCACGGAATCTGAGAGGAAAGAGGATATCGTTAGCTGTCACTGCATTTTGCTTTTTAGTTTGCTTCTTTGCTCCATCAAATGCCAAAGAGATAAATCAGGAATTTGAAAACCATATCAAAGGAAGTTCAGAGCGTGTTGAGCCGATGGGTACCAAGACTGCATCAAGATCCATTCCGAACAAGAACGGGCAGTCGGCGAGATGCGGTGCTGCCCTCCATTGCAATGGGAGGCACTGGCTCACCCGCTGGGTTATTTTCTGTCCTTCATACAGGATCTGCAGAGATATAAAGATCAAATGACAAAATAAGCCTCCAACCTTGAATTGCTACAGTACAGGCACATCCTCAGTCCTCTGCGTGCATGTCATTTTGACAGGGCTGTTACACCTGGGTAAAGACTAATATTAATAGATAGTTCAGTAAATCATTTTGAAAAGGTTTGTCACGATATACTTCCATGGAAGAATATTGAGGACACACTTGAGCACATTACTGCAGCTGGTTTTAAGAGAGGAAGCATATTTGAACATAAATATTTAGCTGAAAACAAATGAAGGACCTGCGAATATTTTCAAAAATAACACCCTTTTACCAGATCCTTTTAAACTTCTCACTGATGAAATAAAATGCAATGAAGTGGATGTATTTTATGGCCTGATCCTCCTACATGGAAGGGACACTGGCTTATTTGCATGTCTATCTGGTGAGCCCTCTGTGAATCTCTTACTGTAGAACAATGTTTTATTTCCTCTCCCTTCTTCTTTTGGTGTCAATTGTGTTTGAAAGTGATAAAAGAAAACACAGCTGAATGTCAAGTTGAGTGTCAGTTCCTTTTTAAAGAGTGAGTGAAATCTCATTTAAACATGCAGCTCATTGGAGAAGAGGGAAGAAAGGTGACATTCTTGCATCTGATTTGAATTTTGTGTCTTCTCAGAAACTCTAGAAAAAATAGCAGTTTGCTTGACTGTTGTGTCACAATTACTACTATTAATGGTATAAGGCATTGAGCGTTTGACTACGAAAGGAAGGACAGACAGCTCACACCCATGCAGACTGGCCCCAGAAGACAAACCACTTCCCAAGTTGCTGCTGGACTCTGCACATGAGTTCACGCTGGGTTGAAATCAACTTGATGGAATTCAAAAGCAATTTGCTTGCAGGAGCAACAGGGAGGAATCCCAGCGTAGTCCTGTTGGTCAGTGCTCTTTGTGACACGCAATACCCCCCATATCGTGTGAGACACCATGTCTTTCCGTCTCTAGGATCAAGTTTAGAAAAACTCAAAACATTAAAAATGATTTACTGCTCTGTTATATTCTTCCCTAAAGCATATTTTAATATAGCATAATTTGCTACAAAAAAATAAAAGCACAGTATCATGAAACTAGAAAAGTGGGGGCTCAATAGACAAAATGGTAAAAAAAGATGGCTCACCTGGTGGGCGAAGGGACTGGGATGGCCAGCAGAGGCCAGGCCAGGGCTGGGGCCAGGGGCAGGGCCAGTGGCAGAGGGGACGTGGACGAGCTGAGAAGCCCAAGAGAGGATGGCCAGGAGGCTCTGGGGCTGGCCCTAAGACCCCACTGATGCCACCAATGCCACCACCCCTTCCTGTCAAGAATGGGAAGAAGGAAGCCCCAGCTCCGGAGTCTCCCCTGGACACGCTGCCTGCTGCCGAGGACTGGGAGTCTGAGTACTAAGACACAGAAGACCCAACCTCACAACACCAGAAAGGACATCTCCAGGCCACCTGCCCCCATCAGAAATGGTCCTAGAACCAGGCTCCTCCCACCAGCCCCTCCCTTCACCCCGCCAAACCACTTGTCCCAGAAATGGTTCTTGAGTGGTGACACTTAGTCTTGACTTAGAATCCCAAGGCAAAAACAGTCCCTGAATTCCTTGCCCAAACCCATGCTGTCCTTTCAATGCCCCCAGACAACACCCCAATCTCCATAACCACCTGTCACCACAGCTCCATCCACAAGCCTGACCCCATCCCCAACTCCAATCCTGCCCCCGGAAGCCACAACCACCCATCTCCCCACCCTGTCCCATGCCCAACACCATCTCTACCTCCAGCTGTCACCAAACCTCACTGGCACGTCCATCCAACCTCATGCTCAACCCCCATCTCACTCCCTAACACACACACCCTGCCAGGCATCTGTGCCCAGTACAGTTCCACAGCTCCTAGCCCACCCATTGCTGTTCCTACCCCCAACCCCCAATCCAATTTCTAAACCCCAAATCACCCTCACTCCCAGTTGGGTTGGTCTCCTTCCCTGCCTCGGGTTCCACTCAATGCTCTTCAGTGCTTTTACTCCAGATTCAAAAACCAATCTCCCTCCCTCTTGTGAAGGTAAAATCTGATGGTTGGTTGTTATAAAATGGTGAGTATGCAGCAGATCTAAATGCTGCCAAGTTGATTTTAAAGCAAGGTGGATGTACTTGTAGATCATCAGACCGTCCTTGAGAGTCGGCTCTGTGAATTCAAGCCTCTAACATTTGAGTTAGCACCTCTATGTTGAAGGCTTGGTCACTTAGAGTGTCTTCAACAGATGCAGGAGTTCAAAACAGCCAGAAGAGCATGCTTTAGAAGTTCAAAACTGCTATGCTTAATTCTAACATGTACTCTTATTTAAAGAGATAAAACACTTTAAAGAAGTAGAACAGATCACTCATGTTGCAAAGAGGTTTGTCGCTTTTCATGAGTAAATACCCTGATAAGCCATCATGTTCTCCCATTCTTCTACAGTAGGGAACGCTACCAATTGATCTATAAAACTGATCTGCCTTGTTTTCTTTCCCAAATGAGTATAGCAAAAGTTGAATGATATTTATACAGAAAGTGTATCAAATTTATAGAGTATATTATTTGTCAAGAAAAATATCTATTTTGCACAACTTAAAGCAAAAACCAAATATCTCTTAGCTTCCTTGGAAATCCATACATTGTTAGTAGAGGCTTATCAATCAGATGTACTTTCCCCAGAAATCAGACTTCAGCCAATTGCACTTGCAGATTGAGAGGCTCCAACCAGAGCTATTACAACAAGGAAAATAATTAAGAATGTCATTCTGTTCAATGGTTAGAAGTGAGGCTTACAAAGATGCCTTCTGACACCCAAATTCTTTATAACTACATGCATAAATATACACTCACTCTTAAAAGGGTCATTGAGCGATAGTGCCTTCTTAAAAGAGGCCACTGCATAACTGGCAGGAATGATTCTCCTTTTCTTCAGACCACACTAGTTGGTAAGCAGGACCATAGAAAAACATTAACTCAGAGGGTGGATTTACAAAGTAGTCCAAGAGTCCACTGCCAGTGGATCATCGTTCTCCATTACTATAAGTACCAAGACTTTAAGGAAAAGATCAAGTACGTGGAAGCCCCCTTCTGGTCACCAATAAAATAAATAATTAGGAGACCTGGTGACTTAGTGGGTTCCTGCAAGCCCACCAGGCACATCACAGTCCTAAGATGAGGCTTTCTCTTCCATAAAGGCTGACAGCCTCAGGAGGTCAAAGCAGCAATTCTACTCTAATGTATAGGGTCCTTATGCGTCAGACAGCCATGAGTTTTATTGGTTTGAAAAGTAAACTTCCATTACATTATTTTCATATGAATGTATGCTCTTTATTTTGTGATTATGTGTGTTTTATTTTTTGAAAGGCATGATTTTTTTTACTAGCATGTAGAGCAAACACATCAAACTTATGGCCATCAAAAAGATTCTGACTCACATAAACCCCACAGCAGAGACCAGAACAGTTCTGCTTTGTCCTGCTTGGTTGCAGTGCATCAGAATCAACTCAATGGACAGTGGGTTTACTGGGTGATTATGCATCTACCCTGCATACTGAGAATTTGCTAAATTCACATTAGCATTTTTGGAGAGTTTGAAAATTTATATTTTCACAGTCATGTCATTCATTAATTCTTAAAATTAAATATTTATTTTTCTATGTATTGCTTTCATTTACCTTATCTTATTGAACTATTTAGCTAGCTAGAAAAATGAATGCAATGTTACATACAAGTTTTATACATAGATATCCTTGGCTTTTTAAAATTCATCCTTGCGGAAATCAATTTAGTTGATGAGATTCACCAATGCCCTTTACCAGATTGAGGAAATTTCCCTTTAATGGCATACTACGTTTTTTTAATCATGCTAAATTATCATTAAAGATGCTTTTGCTCTACCAATTGAGGTGTCTCACCTCTATTGTATTAATATGGTGACTTATATTGATTGAGTTTCACTTATCAAATACATCTTGCATTGCTGGTATAAAATCCACTAGCTTATGGTTCTTTTTCTATGATCTCAGGTTTAATTTTCCCACTTTCTTTAGAAAGTGGTGTTTACAAATATGGACATAGTGCCTGTAGCTTTCTTCACTTGATCTTAGCCAAAAGGCTGAGAAGCAATGCCTATAGCTTTCTTATAATTAAAAAATATATATTTTCAGGATCAGGTAATATGGGCCACATAATCTTAGGTAAAATGTATTGCATGCTTCTCAATTTATGAAAATGTTTGTGTAAAGATTGATACTCTCCCTGTAGTTTTATTTTAGTGTCAATAGGAGTGTTTCAAATTATTGCTTCTATTTATTTTATAAAGATATTGTTCACCTCAGTTTATAATGTATGTCTTTAAAAAATTGTCCATTTTATCTAGGTATATACTATTGGCATAGTTACTACTAATAGTGTCTTATGTTCCTTTAAACATTTGTGATATCTATAATAATGTCTCTTCTTTTTAACCATACTTTGTTTCCCATCTCTCTTTTTATTGATAATTATATGTTTTCTCAGACATTCAGTTCATACATATGCTATACATAACACCTAGAATATGTTCATATATTAGATAATAAATATGGTCAATTGTACTTTCAAAAGAGCCAAACTTCAAGAAAAACAAATTATACATTTATTCTTGTTTTCACATTCCATTCCTTTGCAGTGTCATTTCAAGTTATATACCTTCAGGATGCAGAATTTCCTGTAGTGCTATTTGGCTGGTAATAAATTCTATAGTCTTCTGTTCGTGTGAAAATGTTATTATTTTACCTTTATTTTCAAAATGAATATTTGATAAATGTTGAATTCTAGGTCAACAGTTTTTTTCTTTCAATTCAACACCAAAACGATGCAATTTCATTGTCATGTTGACATTCTTTATACTGCAAAATTCATAGTACTATTATTTTTGTGGCCCCTAATATTTTATTTTTCCTGATATATTTAAGATTTTGAACTTATTGACTTAGCAGTTTGATTGTGATGAGTTTTTTTCTGCATTTATCTATCAAGTGGAATCTTTTGAAAGTGTTGGGTTTCTGAATTTATTATTTTCATTTAAAATATTTTGGGAAAGATTCCAATCAAATTTTCTCAAATACTTTCTTTTTCTGTGCCCAAAGTTTAGGGACTCATATCACCCATTATATTGTTTGTTAGGGCTTTAAAGGATACAAAAGCTCTAGTTTTTATTTTCAGCCATCTATCTATCTATGTATCCAGCTGTTGGGTTTCTGGAACAGTTTACCTTAGTTCTTGTTTCTCAACACTGAAAGAATTCATGCAGCAGAAGCACATTTGTAAATCCAAGGAACTTTTATAAGGGGAAGGGTAGTTTGGGGTAAGACAGTCTTGGATAGTACATAGCATCCCTGTTAGGTTTGCAAGGCTGCATGGTGGGGTCACTGGCAGTGGTATTTAAGAGGAGAAGCATGTGACAAGCCCTTAGACACCTGAGTGTGTGCAGCTCACACAGGAGAGATCTTACCCTCTGACCTGAAAAGAGAGAGACCTGCGAGAAGTCTGGCCCTCAGTCTCTGCTATTTATGACCTCCTATTTCCGAGGGCCGGCGTGCTTGGTTGAGGGTATTGGCCCATCTTAGAGGCTGAGTTCAGGCTCATGTGTGATGTAATACTGCTGGTGCCTAGTGTGTGTGTGCCCAGGTTGACCTCTACCTGTGTCTGGATTAGCTTGGTCCAGGAATACTCGACTTTGCATTGTTCTCTTAAGTGTCTAATGTGTGCCCTATTTTCCCCAACAACTTTATTGTGACACGGCCAGTTAATGTTGTTTAGCAGAGGCATTCTCAGGTGGAGACAGCTCCCCTTACCCCTAACCTCCCCACCTATTTCAATTTGACTGGTTCCTGTTGGCCTACCGTCTAGTTCATTGATCTTTTGCTTTGTCATTTTCTATCTGCTCTGCACTGATCCAGCAATTTTGAATTTCAAAATATAATGCTCTTTCAATTATTGGAGTTCAACATTTTAGTTGCTTCTCTCTTTATGTTAATATTCCCCTTTAACTGTTTAAGCATATGTACTTTAGGTATTAGTGAAATAAAGTATATTCATACTGCTTTTTAAAAGTGATGATAGTGAGATTTTGAAATCTTTACTTTTTGTTTATCATCCATGAAATTAATTTATCTGATAATATTCTTAAATTGGTTTTATTAGATTGAGGAAATTCTCATCTCCAAATATAAAAAGCATCAGTTCAAATAATGTTGAATTATTATTTGTTATTGATCTACCAGTTGAGATAATTGTGTGGTATTATGATATTTCAGAAACTTTGGACATATTGTCAGAGTATCAATTCTTTGGAAAGGGCATCATGCCCCTTGCTTGAGTGTCCTGGGAATAAGTCAAGGAACCCAGACACACTGACAGAGCCTCCTACGTGACCCTCCCTCTGAGGCAACAACTTCCGATCAGTAAGGTGGGCCATCTTCAGGCTCTCTTTACTCATTCTCTACTCTCAGGGCTCATGATCTGGTGTTGTTTTTTGTCTATTGCCTCCAAACAGAATTTAATTTATATTTATTCCACTAATTTTTCTAGCTCATTATGAGAAATGACTAGTCCATTCCTCTGGCAAAAGCAAAACAAAACAAAAATCCTCAGGAAATAAGTTAGGGAATCGCTAATCTGAAAGTTAATCGAAGTGAAATTTTGTCCTCTATGTTATGCAATTCAAAAGTATGAAGTCAATCTATTTCTTAACACTGTTCAGTGTTTGGTCTTATTGTTGCTGCCCCTATGTAAATATACATCACCAAGTGTCTTCATCATTTTTTTTGGACCCTCTACTGTCCCATGTATGGCACTTTCATTTACAGACTGGTTCTTCATGATAACATTTTCAAAATACAGGAGATAAAGCCTCACCAAACTCAATTCTAAGACGCATTCTGACTGTACTTCTTTCGAGAGAGATTTGTTCATGCTTCTGTCTCTTGACAGCATCTTCATTAGTCTGACCACCAAAATTGAAATCCATTCTTCTTTGGTCTTCCTTGTATTTTTCTTCAAAAGTAAATAATTAGTTCATATTTTTTGTCTAGAAAAATGTGTTTTCCTAAAAATGTGAAGTCCTGGTAAGACTTTGAATTATTTTATAAGTATACAATTTGACATATTTTGAGACAGTAATATAGCTTGCATTTATAAGTATTCTGATCAGCCAAATATGAAATGATGGAAGACTGAGGTACATATGTTTCCCCGTCTTTTTTTTCAGAATTAAGGAATACATTGGCAAAAGAGAGTAACTATAATAGGTGTATTACCTCTCTTTATTAAATATTTTACAAGATATTAAGCATTATTACATTGGCAACGAAATTTATAAATTTAAAATGAAATGTTTTGGGGGTTAATAACACATTCATTTGCTGATATCCCTCAGAAACAGTGAAACCTAATACATCATCTCCACTTTCATTGTTTTTAGTCAATATAGTTCACAATTTTGGAACTTAATTAAACTGATATTACTGCGATAGGTTAATCAATAAAACTGTATTAAAAACTGAACTGTAAAATGTATTACTCAGCAGTGAATGTGTCAGAATGTTGTCATTTCCAAAGTTTACTAATTTGAAAAAAACAACACTGTGTAAAAGTGCTCTACATATTTTTTCTGTGTAAAATAACATCATTTTGGTTATGACTAGTTTGACTCTCTCTTGGGAACCACTGAGTCTAGCACATATAAACTCTATAAATGAGATGGCCCCAATGTAGTTTAATCAAATTGCTACATGGAACATGATTGTAAATACATTTATTTACTTATTTATTCAATCATTAATATATATTTAATCATTTTAAGTAGCATGTCTCAATCAGACAATATAATTTATATTCTATTTTTCAAATATTTGTGCTACTGAGCCTGTTTATTAAGGACTCATGGGGGTATCATGCCTTCCAAAATTTCAGTACATTTTCTTTGATTAATGAGATCATTTAGTATGACAAGTAATTTATAATATCAGTTATGCTCAAATGAATAACTTAATAGATTCATGTTCATATTAAATCTTAATATAATAGTGTGAAAATGGAATACTATGGCTTTAGCTAAAACTTTATTAAAATCATACACAATTTTATTCATTCATTCATTTATTCATTCAAGCAAAGGCAATAGGAAACAAATAGCTACCTTTCTTTTTATGGTATAAGATCATTGCCGCCCTGGTGACATAGCGGTTGAGTGCAGGGCTGCAGCCCATTCGCTTGGTAGTTCAAATCCAGCTGCAGCTCTCCAGGAGCAAGGCGGGCCTCCAACTCCCACCTGAGGCAGTGATGCCAAAAATACACATAAAAAAACAATGATGCAGAGAGAAAAACTGATTGTTACTGGGCCTCCCACTCCCACCAGAGGGCAGTGAAGCCAAAAAGAAAAAAAAAAAGATTATTGCAAAAGTCATTCTGTTAAAAAGCAATAGCAACAAGAATATTATTTATTGGAAAAACTGAAAAACCCTCTTCAAGAATCTCAAAAGCACATTTCTGACAAACATTGATGGAGCAAAACCTGTGATAGTCGGAAGCTGTGTAAGGTGGAAACTAGTCAGAGAAAGAAAATTCAAATATTTTCAACTCAAATATGCAAAAATAGGAAAGCGGTGAGTACTTGAGAGACCTGAAATAAACAAGACATTCCTGTCTAGGTCTGGCATTCACTCTATTTATGTGAGAAAGAGTATTATCTTCTTCCCATTAACTTCATTGTTTCCAACAAGAGTGGTGAGATAAAGATGAAAGCTCGGCACTTTTCTATGTTCATCTCAAAGCACACTGCCTGTCACCGCATCACGATCGCCATCTCAGTTACGTCTGCGGCCCTGTGGGAATCCACCTAACTTAGAGCCTTCCAGGGTTTGGCTTGCTCTCTGCTTTTCTGAGTCTGATGTCCATTCTTCACGGACTGGCTTCCCCTGAGAACATGTCTAAGGTACGTGACACGGTACTATGCTCAGAGTAATGAGAGCAAGTGTCTGTACCCCCATTTTTTGTTTTTGTTTTGTTTTGTTTTTGTTTTTGTGGGCATCACTGCTTCTGGTGGTCGTGGGCGCTACCCAGTGCTGCTCCTGAGACCGGCCGCTGGATTTGAACCGCCAAGCCCACGGGCCGCAGTCCCGCACTCAACCACTTATGCCACCGGGGCTCAGCCCTATCCTCATTTTTTTCAATAATTTTATTGAAATTATTCAATAATTTCTTACAGCTCTTATAACATTCAATACATCCTTTGTATCAAGCACATTTGTAAACATGTTGCCATTTTCATTTCCAAATATTTTCTACTTGAGATCTTGGTATAAGCTCCTCTTCTCTACCCCCTTCCCCCCACACACATACACCTTTTTTTTAAATCATTCCATTGGGGGCCCATACAACTCCCATCACGACCAACACACATGTCAATTGTATGCATACCACATTTGCACATCTGTTCCCATCATCACTCCCAAAATATCCTCCCTCCACTTAGGCCTCCAGTACCAGATCCCCATATTTCCCCTTCCTCTCTCCTCCTCCTCTCACTCCCCGATGAACCCTTAATAATTTAATTTACACATTGTTATTACTTTTTCATATCACACTCAGTTCACTTTTTTAAGGAACAATGTGCTGTATCTCTTTTTAAAAAAATTGCTCCTTCTTTTGGAGCGCATGATAATTTCAGTATTTTGGCTAATATGATCATTAAAATATGGCAATCCTTTTCTACTTTATTCATTGTCTGAATTTCATGTGCATGTAAAGCTGTTAACAATACAATGGTTTGTAATTGGCACACCTTAGTACTAAAAGTGACATCTTTTCTCTTTAACACTTTAAACTGATTCTGTGCAGCAGATTTGCTCAATACAATATGGCATTTGATTTATTGACTTCCATGGGAATTGTTTGCAAAGAAAAAATAACATGAAGTTTTTGATAACTTCAGTCTCTTTTCCATCCATCATGATATTGTCTATTGGTCTAGTAGGGAAGATTTTTTATTTTCTCTTCATTAAATTGTAATTCATGTGAAAGACTGTGGTCTTTAATCTTAATCAATAAGTGATGAAGAGGAAAATTTTTCTAAAATTGATTGTGGCCATGATTGTATGATTCTTCTTTATATGATTGAATTATTGAATTGCATGATATGTAGATGAAGGACCAATAAAACTGTTAAACATGCTTCAAATCTTCTATGATTTTAGCAACCAAGGTTATGACATCTGCATTTCTTTGGTTGTTACTAGGTCGTTCTCCAGTCCTGAAGCCACAGGATCCACATAGATCAACTTCTCATGATATTTGCTCAGCATTTAGATGAATGTTCATTGTGAAAGAATGCAACCATACTAGACACCTTTCTTGAGTTTAAAGATTGGATATGACCTTGTTCTCTTTGGATGACTATTCATCTATATGCCAGTTATGTATGGGCACAATAGGTGTTCTGTAATTTCCATTCTTCTCAATGTTATCCATAATTTGTTATGATTCGCACAGTTGAATATTTTGCATAGTCAATGCAAAAGTAAAAAATCTTTCTGGTATTCTTTACTTGTCAAGATTATCTCATATCAACAATGGGGCATCTTCAAGTTATCTTGTAAATATAACCAGAATTTCTGGCAGCTCCCTATTAATGTATTGCTGTTTTTTTAATAATCTTCTTCATAATTTTATTTGCATATGATATTGAAACCATTGATAATCTTGAAATTCTGTGAGGTTACCTGTCTGTGTAATGAGCACAAATGCAGATATCTTCTAGTTTGTTGCTCAGATAGTGATTTCTTAGCCTATATTTAGAGTGTTTCTAGCTTTGCAAAAGTTTGCTGAAATTTTATGTTGGTAATTAACCAATTCCTGGAGGCTAATCTGTCCCTGACGTTTCACTAATGCTTTCTGTGTGGCTTTTGATTCTTTCTTAGGCACCATGGATTCTTGACTATATGCTACCTCCTGGCCTGGTGGAATATAAAAAACTGGGGGTACAATAATTCTATGTATTTCTTACATCTTCTTTTGATGTCTCTGTTCTGTTCAAAAACATTCCATACTGGTCAACAGTATTTCAAACTTAATTTAATATTTTCCTCAGTGATGTGCAGCTTGAAGCATGTTGAGCATGTTCTTCCCTGTAAAGACCGAGGTGTTTATACTTTCAAAATGCTTTATTTTGTCTTGTGGAGCTCCATTTTGAAGCATTCCATTTAGTGCTGTTACATCATTAATCTTTCATTCAGTTCATCATTTCTTCCATCAGTTTAACTATTCTGTGTAAACCAATAACTTCAGAGTTTCTTCTGTGACCTACTTCACTCTTTTTTAATTCACCCCCATCCCCACTCTCAGTTCCCTTTGTTTATGTATTTCTTGATATCCTCTAACCCCTCTCATTTTGGGTCATTAGTATTCAATGTATCAAATATGTTCTGGAGATAGTCTCTAAATTCAGTTGTCGTGAACTCAAGGTCATATTTTCACACTGATTAGTGAGTCGTCTTCACTTTCTTCATGCTCAACCTGAACTTATATGTGGGCAATTGATTATTTGTTCCACATTAAGCCCCTGGGCTTAATTTGACTTATGATAATGAGCTTCTCCATTATCTCCACCCATAGATATAGTCAATTTAAGTGAGGTCTATTTCCTTTGGCAAGGGCCACATGTACAGTCGTTATTTAGGTTATAGAATGAAATTATTTATAATAAAAAAGTCTTCGGTTTTTGCAAAATTCTATATTGTAATCTTTGGTTTGGTTTCTATCACAAATATCATATATTTCAATTACTGATCCTTGTTTTTGCTTCCAACTCTCACATTTCAATCGACAATAGTCAGCAGAACATCTTGAGGGAAACTTTCTTACGAAGTGAACAAGTGGAATGTTGTTGGTGTCGTGCATCCTGTCAATTCTGACTTCTAAACATCAGGAGTCAGCTGCTGTTAGACGCTGTCCAGGTGGAGCTACGTCACAGTGACACAGTGTACAACAGAATGGAATACTGTCTGCACCCGTGTTGAGCGCATGCTTTTTTGTTCACTGCAGCCCGTTGCAGCAGCCATTGTATCAATCTATCTTGTCCAGGGTCATCGGATTTTTGCTACCACTTCCCCATGCATGTTTTTCTTCTCCAGGAATTGGTCTCTCTTGGCATTATGACCAAAGTGTGTGAGACACAGTCTCACCATCGTTGCTTCCAGAGAACACTCTGGCTGTTCTTCCAAAAGAGATGTGTTGTCTCTTTTGTCAGTCAGTGGGACTTTAATAATAACCCTATATTACTGGGCAAAATTGAGACCTGGGGTTGTAAAGGGTTACTTATTTTCATAAGTAAATTTCCACAGCTTTTTCTCAAGTGCATGTGGTGAATTTGATTTTATGAACTTTGCGCTAGCAGTTGACCGCTTGCTTATGCACTGCACCGTCAGGGTTTTGTTGTTGCTAGACATCTTTGAATCACGTCTGGCCCATAGCTGCTCTCTGCACAGCAGAAGGAATCACAGCCTCCTCACTTCGTTGTTTGAACCCTTTGCTGCAGTCACTGTGTCAATCCATTTCCTAGATTGTGTTGTCTTTCTTTGAACTCTGTCGCAAATATGATATTCTTCTCCAGGAATAAGTCTCTCCTGATAACATACATGAGCTATGTGAGATAAACTACTGCCATCCTTCCTTCAAGGAATATTCTGCTTGTTCATTTTCCTTCCAGATTTGTTTGTTCTTCTGGCAGTCCCTAGTAATTTCAGTATTATTCAGCAACCCCATAGTGCAAATCCGCCTATTCGTCTATAGTCTTTCATGTTTATTGTCTGTGTTAAACCGTCTTGAGAAACAAGTCCAGAAACATTCATATATAGAAAGAGCTGTGTATCAAGGAAAAATTATGTGTCAGAAAGACATCCCAGCCCAGTCCAACTCAAGTCTGTAAGTTCAATACTTGTGTAAAAGTTCCTCTTTACACTCACGTAGCCGAGTGCTGGCAATGCATAATGTAGAACAGGAAGCAGAAAGCTGTGGCTGCAGAGACCTGTGGATCCAAAGGTGAAGGAAGCGTGGCAGGGCTTTGACAACTCTCAGGGTCAGATGATCCCCAGGGGGTCACCCATTTGGGCAGGCAGCCAGTAGGCAAGAAGGATGTGAGGCAGAGAGAGAGAGAGAGAAAAGTTCCCAGAGTCCCTCACTGTTAGACCAGAGCCCACACTTCCAAAGTGGTGTCATCAAGCTTTTGACTTGATTGATAGGTTTGACTCCACCAACAGACATAACTGATGAACTACCTCTTTGTGCATTTCACAATCATATCAGCTGATTGAATGTATACTGACTGGTTAGTCACATATTAAACCTCAAAGTCATTGACCTTCAAATCTTAAAAAAGGTGTGATGCAGCAGATTTGGATAATGCAATGCTATTTGATATCTTCCATGCTGTTTCCACGAGTATTGATTGTGGGGCCAATAACATAAAATCCATGACAATTTCAATTCTTTCTACTTTCAGCATAATGGTATCTAATGGCCAATTGGTGACAATTTTGGTTTTATTAGCATTGAATTGTAATCCTTAATAAAGTCTGAGTATCTCATTTTCCTTAAGAAGTCCATTAAGTTCTCTTGCTGTCAGCAAGCTAAGTTGTGTCATCTGTGTATTGCAGGCTGTTAATAAGCTGTACTTTCAATATTCTCTGGGTATAGCTAAATGCAAAAGCATTGATTCTTCTTCAGTAAACTTTTCACAATATGCTACTTTCACATCCATACAAAGCAATAGAAACTATCCTGGCTTGGGTAAAGCATGAAAGTAACATCTTTGCTTTTCAATAACTTGAAGAAGTTGTGCAGCAGATATAACTAATGCATTGCGTACTTTAGTCTCTTGATTGATGGATCCATAAGTCTGTATTGTGGATCCAAGATGAAGTCCATGACAACTTCAACCTTTTCTCCCTTTTTCATGATATTACCTATTTGCACAATTGGGAGGATTTTGGCATTCTCTACATTGACTTGTAATCCATTCTGAAGGCTGCAATTCTCTCTATCTTTATCAGAAAATGTTTCAAGTCTTTCTTATTTATAGAAACAATATTAACTATGAAAAGGATACCATGGACTGACAAACACAGAAACAAAATCACAACCAACAAATCTTTCTTGGAGGAAGTACAGCCAGAATGCTCATTAAAAGAAGGATAATGAGATGTCATCCCCTGTATTTTGGTCATGGTATCAGGAGAGGCTGGTCCTAGAGAAGAATGTCATGCTTGGTAAAGGAGAGAACAGCAAGAAGAAAAGACTGACAGTGACATAGATGGGCACAGTGGTTGGAATGATGGGACCAAACATAAGAAATATCTCAAAGATGTCCCGGGACAAGGAGCACTTAGCAACAACAGTAAACTGTACTTTAACCTAGATGTCATGTTCTTCCTCATATAGTCCAGCTTCCCTGATTTTGAACCACCCAGCACTTCCCTTGCTCTGTCAGCATAAGTGCTTCTTTGTCCATATACAGTTTCCCATGAGCACATTCGAGTGTTCTGGAATGACCATTCTTGGCAATGCCATCAGTAGTTCAAGAAAATCCATGCAGTTGAAAGACTATGCATAGTCAATAAAAAACAAGCTGGCATATTCCTCCTCTACTCTGGTCAGCAGAGATCTGTCTGACGTCAGTAATGATCTCCTTATTCCAATCCTTGTCCAAGCCTATCTTGAAACTGGCAAATCTGGTGTATAGCTTCATCTGTTTTAGAACGATCTCCAGCAAACTTTTAGTTCCATTTAATATTGTTTGTATTGTTTGATTATTTATGCATTCTGATCAGTCACCTTTCTTTGGAATGGACACAGATATACTGCTCTTCCAACTGGTTGCCCTGTTAACTGTTTTCAAATTTCCTGGGACAGCTTAATGAGTTCTTCAAGTGCTGTATCAGTTTGTTGAAATGTTTCAGTTGGTATCCCATACATTATTTAAGTCTTTTTTTACTAATGCCTTCAGTGAAAAATGGACAATTTCCTTTGCAACCACAGATTCTTGATCTTGTGCTGCTTTTTAACATGTTTCAAGTTGATCTGTTCTTTTTGATATGACTCTATTTAGTCTCTCTGCCATGTTTTGATGCTCCTTCCAGCATTCAATATTTGCCTCAAGGATTTCCCCCTATTGAAACTTGAGGGTTACATTTTTTCCTTCAGCTATTTCAACCTGTGCCTATGTTCTTTCTTTGGGCTTTCTGAATTTAAGGCTTTGCATATTTCATCAGAATACTTTTACTTTTTCTTATTAAGCTGCCTTTTGAAATTTTCTGTGTAGCTCTTTTACTGAATCATAGCTTCCATTTCCCTTAAAAGCTATGCATTTTTAAATTATTAAATACTTTTATTGGGGGCTCCTACATCTCCTGTCACAATCTATACATTTATCTATTGTGTCAAGAACATTTGCATGTATGCTGCCATCATCATTTTCAAAACATTTTCTTTCTACTTGAGCCCTTGATATCAGGTCCTCATTTTTCCCTCTCACACCCCCACACGCCCTCCCTATGAATCCTTGATAGGTTATAGATTATTATTTCTGTATCTTACATTGTCCTCTGTCATCCTTCACCTGTTTAAGAGTGAGTTGCAAATGTATCTACCTTTAAATAGCATCATTATAAAGATTATTATCAAATGTTATCCAAATACATATTTTTCTTTTGTTTTTTAAAAATTTATACATGATAACTGGATTAGAAAATTTTGATGAATCATTTTGTAGATGAATCCTTTATTCATAACTTAAACTTCAAATATAAGGAAAGTTACATGGGTAAATATTATATATTAGTATATTTATTCCATTTTATTTGCATAAGTGAACTTATATGCTATAACTATGCCATATATTTGAATAAATTAGTATGAGAATGAGCTGACAATCTCCACTGAGGTGACAGGGGCTGAAATAGGAGACATTCTATATGTCAATACTAGATGACTGTATCAGGGATGTGACATATTTGTATATTGTCAACTCATGTAATCTATTATTGGTACCTTTACATGTAGTAAATCATTACCTTCAGAGACTCTAAAATGCATTATATAGCTTCTCTTTAAAAATACTACCTATAAAACCTATAAATACCTATAAAACATTCCTGCTTGTAAAATGTAAATGTGGCACCCATAATAGATATTTGCCAAATAACATGTATCCATGAAAAAAGTAATTGACTTTGCCAGCAATGCAATGAGTCTTAGATGAAATATACTTGTATAAAAAACCAAACACCACATGCTTTTAAACATATTTTACCAAATAAATTTTGTTGAAGAAATGAATTCTGTAGAATTCAGCAGGACTAATTTGATATTCAAGTAGAGTTATTTAATATATAGAAAATATTGTCCTATATTCTGAACTTTTTAAAATGCCATGCTATGGCAACTTCTTACTGCATAATTACGTAAAGGAGTGATTGAAATGCTTATAAATTTTACTCTTGTAAGATTTACTAATGTCAGGAATGCTATGATTAATAAGTCCTCACTATCCATTGTGCAAAATACTTTCCCCCATACTAAATCTCACTGTAAATTTATATTAACCTGACTTAGTAAAAGTAAGTTTTTAATCTTCCATTTTTACTCATTTATTTTTCCAAAATATCTTTTATCATCACAACTGTCTAAATTTGTCATTCAAGGACCACATATAATGGGCTCTATCATATAGATGTCACAGGTTGTTATTGTTTCATTCCATCATCAATGCAGGATTTTAAAAATTTAAACACAAAATCAACATTTTAAAGATGTAGCATTTCAAAATAAAATCTTATATCACTAATCATCCATATTAAATGTAGAGAGCTTATCATTTAGAATAAATGCTCTCTATGATGCTGCTCTCCAGTTTTGAGATGATGTTTCTAATCCCAGATACATTTTTAAGTGTTGAGGAGTGTTAGTGACTATATTTATCTTATTCTCAGACGAGCAGAGGCACATTTGGAGTTGTGGGGTTAGGTGCTTTTCAGTAGGTGTGAAGCATTAGTCTTAGAAACGTGGTGTAATTGTTGTATATTGTTGAGTTGGGGCTGGCTCATAGTAACACTGGGCACAACAGATCGAAACAGTGCCTAGTCCTGCATGTCCTCACAATTGTTCTTAATAGTTGAACTCGTTGTTGTAGCAGCTGTGCCCATTCCTATTGCCAAGGGCATTCTTTTTTCTTTTTTCTTTTTGCTGCCCCTCTACTTGACCAAGCACAATGTCCCTTTCAAGAACTAGTCTCCTTGATAATATGTCCAAAGAACCAGAGACAAAGTATCAGATCCTTGCATTAGTAGAGCTTTCTGACTGTTCTTCTTCCAAGATAGATTTGTTTGTTTAAAGGCGATTATGGTGCTTTCCATATCTTTTTTGCAATATTTTCAGCATTTCCAAGTACATGGGTTCTCCTTGGGTATTTCTTCTGCAATAGCCAGCATCCACATGCACACAAGGGAACTGAAAATAGCCTGGCTTGGATCAGGTGTACCTAATTCCTCAAAGTACTTTTCTTGATTTTCAAAACTTTAAAGAGGTCCTGTGCAGGCTATAACTAACTGACTCTTGATTCATGCACAGCTTCCACGTGAATGGGGTCTGAAATTCCCACTCTTCTCAAGAATAGCCATAGTTTCTTATGGTCCACATGGTTGAAAATATTTTCATAATCAATAAAATGGAGCTAAACATAATTCTGGTATTCTCTGTTTTCAACCAAGTTCTACCTGACATCACCAATGAAATCCTTTGTTTCATGTCCTCTTTTGAATCTGGTCTGAACCACTGACAGCTCCCAGTGAATTTATTAGTGTTATCATTATTGGGTGATTTGCAGTCAAATTTTGCTTATACATGTTATAACTCATATTGTTCTATGTTCTAAATTGAACAATCTTTCAGGTCATCTCTCTCTGGAAGGGGTCCAAATAGCATTTTTTCCTGTCAGTTGACCAGGTAGACAAACTTCCCAATTTCCTAGCACAGACTACTGAATGTTTTTGATGCTTCATCAACTTGTTGAAATATTTCAGTTATAGTCCAGCAATTCTTGGAGTCTATTGATTTGAATTGATGCTTTCAGTACAGCTTGAACTTTTTCCTTCAGCACCATTGGCTCCTGCTCAAACACTACCTCCTGAAACACTGACATGTTGACTAGTCATTTTTGATACCGTGCCTCTGTGTTTCCTTTCTATCTTCCTTTGATACTTCCCACATCGTTCAATATTTTTCCCATAGAACATTTCAATATTGAAACTTGAGGCTTCATTTCCCCTTGAGTTCTTTACGTCTAAAATACACTGTGTTCTTCCTATTTTCCACCTTCCACATTATTTTACTTTGTCTTCTCAAACGGCCTTGTCTGACTTTTTCTGTTCAATTCTTTCTGCATTATTTCTTCCATCTGCTTTGGCTACTCTAGGACTAAGAACAAGTTTCAGTCTCATGTGGCATCCACTTTCATCTTTTCATTATTCCTTGTCTTCCTAATTATCTTTTGCTTTCATGATGAATGATGTTTTTATGTCATCCTACAATTTAATCTTCTGTCATTAGTGTTCATTGTGCGACATCTAGTCAGGAGATGGTGCAGAAATCCGTGTGGGATAAACTCAAGTTGAAAAATTTGCTCTCTAGAAATTATTTTATTTTTCTTTAAATTCAACCTGAACTTAGAATGAATGGTTTGTTCCATAGTCAGCCCCTGGCCTAATTCTTGCTGCTATTATTGAGTTTCTCTGTCATATTTTTCTATAGATGTAATCAATTTTATATTGTTGCATTTCATTTGAAGAAATCCATGTGTATGAATGCTGCTTATGGTTTTCACAAAGGGTATTTGCATTGTAGAACAATCTCCAGCTTTGTTTCCATCATGAAGACCGTATTTTCTGAATGCTATTTCTTCCTTTGTTTCCACTTTTTTCAGTCCAGTTGTAAATAATTATCAATGCATCTTGATTACATGTTTGTTCAATTTCAGAGTAAAGGTATTGATACAATTAATCCACTTATTTTTCACTAGATGTGGTGGTTGATGCATACGTATAAATAATAGTTATACTAATTGCATAGTTTTAAATAGGATCTCTAACATCCTATCACAGACAGCACTGTACTTCAAGATAGATATAGAAATGTCATTTTTGACATTGAATGTAACATCTTTCCTCTTGATTCTGTTCTTCCCATGACAATAAGCAATATGATTTTCTGTGGCTAGTCTAAGTCAGCTCATTAATACCTATAATACCAATAATTATGTGTTCCATTTCCTCTTGACAACTTCCAATTTTTCTAGATTCATACTTTCCACAATTCAAGTTTGTAAGTACATGAGATGAGTTTATTTTACAGATATTCCTTCTCATTTTCACTCATCATTTTCACTTCATCAGCAAATAAAGGGCCCAAATACTTTACTCCTTCAGGTTTACTCCATTCATGTCATTCTGACTAATCTACTTTGAGAAGGCAGCTCTTCCTCAATCATATTTTGAGTGCCTTCTGACTGCAGAGACTCATATTCTCATACTATCTCTGACAATATCTGGTCTCTACTCATGGGCCTTCAGTATATGACAGTGTGTTGATGTTATCCATGAGTTTTTCCGTGATTAATTATCCAAAATTGCATGCCCTATTCCTTCTTCGGTAGAAGTACAGAGTCACTGTACTAAAAAGAATTAGTCATTGTTGAACTACTTCATGAGGTAATATATGATCAAGAACCAATGACATTGAAAGAAGAAATCAAAAATTCCCTGATATTATTAATGAAAAGTACTCCTGGAATTGAGAGTATACTAATTTATTTGTTTGAACAAGCTGGTGAAGCACTCTATGCACTCATTCTTGTATGATATATATGTATATATAAAATAACTGGTCCTATTCCTTTAGGGAACTGGATAATACAAATGCCAATATTGGTTTGAGGTTTGGGAACACCTGGTTGTTAAAATGAAAATAGATTCTGACTTCTTTCAATTAAAATAAATATGAGAGCAAGTATTGAAACAAAGCCTTGACCATTCAGACACTCATTTTCCTTTAGTCCAGTTAATGACCACATTTGATATAGAACATATTGTATAACACTTCCTTCGCTAACTAGATTTTGTTTTGTTTTAAATAAAAGCAATTCTATTAATCTCCTTGAATAATCCATAAATACTTTGCTACTGAAAATTGTAAGTTCAAAAATTGTAAGTTCAAAAATCATTCTCTACCTCCTTTGGATCTGCTGACATTGAATCCAATGGTTCTTAACTGTTAATATGTTTTACAAAACTGGAAAAGTGATCTAAATTAATCGTAGAAGTAGGATACTTAAAAAGAAAATCAACCAAACTAGGGGTCTGAGGATAAAACACACATTACAATACCTTATGCTGTGATTTCCATCTTCACTCATTGTAAGGTTGTTTCAATTTCTGTTATCTTATACTATCTTTGTGAATGACATTTTTCTATGCTGTGTCTACCTATTATTGAGTTTGCTTGGTTGTTTTTTATTTTTATTTCAATTAACTTTCTGCATATGTCTCCTAAGATGAATATATTTCTACTGTCAGGAACTGGCTTGAAAATTACCCAGGGAGATGGCAGAAAGGATGGTAGTAAATAAGGAGCTAAAGAAAATGAGTATCAGAAGGAAATGTTGTAAAATTGATTTTGGTGGTGATTGCACCTATTTTTCTAATATAAGTACATGACTGACTTCATGATGTATAAAGTAGATGCCAATAAAATATGATCATAAAGCATTAGAAAATATCTGGAGCCACTTCTTATAAGATGCTACCAACTATTTCAGACTATATAGAGGAACAAGGTAAAATCAGCATGTTACTTGTGGTCTTGAATCACATTTTCCTCCTAAGAGGAAGATTGAGTAAAGAAACAAATCAAGCATTGCAGCTACTGGATTGTGTCCTGTTCTTACTTGCCTGCTGGGTAGCTTGGAGAAAGTCTAGAGCCCATGTTACTTCAATCGTCAGTTTTCTCATGTATATTCACAAACAAATAAACAAACAAGCTACTACGGATTCTATTTTGACTCTGTGATCCTATAGGACAGGGTAGAACTGCTTCTTTGGGTTTTCAAGATTTTAACTCTTACGGGAGGAAAAGGGAGCTTATCACAATGATCAACATATAACACCCTCTCTTCCCAACGCTCTGGAGGACAAACAATAGAAATGCAGGTGAAGCGAGATAGCAGATGGTGTAAAGCATGAAGATAATAATTTATAATTTATCAAGGGGTGACATGGGTGGGAGGGTATGATGAGAAAGAGAAAAAAAAGAGCTGATATTAAGGGTTCTAGTAGAAGAAAATGGTTTGAAAATGAGAATGGTAACATATGTATTAATGTGCTTGACATGATTGATGTATGAATTGAAATAAGAGCTGTAAGAGTGCCCGATAGCATATATAGTTTTATATAAAAAAGAAAATAAATAGGGTTAAATAATAGGATATTGCCTACATACATTTTCAAGGCCTCATTAGCATCTTTCATTTTTCTGCTCTGCCAGAGTTATGTCTTACTCCATTTCTAACAGATGCATGCTGAGGTTAGTTGCTGAACAAGAGGATTGCTATAGATTAAATTATGGATCTCCAAAATATGTGTTGCAAATTCAAACCTGTGGTAAGAATCACATTTGGAAATGAGTTTTCTTTGTTATGTCAATGAGACAGTACAAGTGTAGTTTATTTCCTAAATCAATCTTCTGTGAGATATAAAAGAGATTAAACAAACACATCAGAAAAGCTCAGTTGACGAAAGATGGATGTCAAGTCACATGAAAAATCAAGAAAGAAGGACCTTTCTCAAGTGTCAACAGAGAAAGAAAGTCAGGCCGTGAATGAACTTCCAGCCTCTTAAATTGCAAGAAAATACATACCTCTTCATAAGAAAAAAGGACCATAACTTTTTACATGGGTATAAAGACTCTTTTCCCAGAGAAAGCAGCTGATGTTTTGAATTGCTAGTTGGGTTGGTGGTTAGCAGGGCAATCCGTGACCACTATACCACTAGTGATCACCTATAAATAGATGGTTAATATAGCTGCCACATTTAATTAATGTCATAATGCAATACATTCTAAAATATTTGAAAATTATACTAAGTACTATTTGAATTATTAAAGTTATTGCTATAGGCTTGTCAATCATATAATTTACACAGTGATGAAACACAGATAATCCAATAATACTACAAAAATCATGTCCCCAATCATTCTTTTTCACCCCACAATAGCCATTTCAGCTCTCCTATATGTTGTGGCTTAAGTAATTAAAATTATTCAAATATTACATAAATTACTTGAATAGTAACAAAATTATTGTACTATGGTTATATACCTAAAGGTATATACTGAACTTTTGATTATTATTAAAAGAACATTTTATTGGGGGTTCTTACAACCTTTAAGAATCCATATATCAAAGGTATCAAGGATAGTTGTACATGTTACCATAATTATTTTCTAGATATTTACTTTCTATTGAGCCCTTGGTATCATCTCCTCATTTCCTCTCCCTTCCCACTCCCACCCTCATGACTGCTTGAAAAATTATAAATTATTATTATTTTCATATCGTACCCCGACTGCTGTCTTCCTTCCCCTGCAGTTTCTGTTGTTTGTCCCCCTGAAGGGTGTGTGTTTGTGTGTGTGTATGTGTGGTTAGGTGTTTATCATTGGCCGTCACAATTAGTTCCCCTTTCCTCCCATACCCTTCTCGTAATGCTACTCTCATTCCTGGATTTTGTGAGTGGTTGATTCTTATCTCTTAGCTATACCTGTGCACATGCTCCAGTCATGATAGTGGGAAGTGAGGAAGCTTCAAGGACCCAGAGGAGTATTTAAGTTTCATCAGTGCTTTATTGAACCTTGATAGACTTATCCCTTCCCTCTGGCCCCTTTGTGAGAGGAAGTCACATTGTCAACAGATGGGCTTTAGGTCTCTGTCCTGACTTCTCTCTTTCTCAACAATATGTTTTTTGTTTGTTTATTTGTTTGGGGTCTTCTAATGCCTGAGGCTTCACATTCACACAGGCTGGTGTGTTTCTTCCATGTGGACTTGTTGCTTCTCTGCTAGATGTGTAACTTCAAGCCTTTAAGATGTTACGCCTTTTGATAGCTGGGCATCATCTACTTTCTTAATCACATTTGCTTGTCCACTCATTTTGTCTTCAGTGATTGTGCGGGGAGGTTGAGTATCACAGAATGTCAGATTGTTAGAGCAAAATATTCTGGCATTGATCAGAGGCCTGATGTCTGTGACTATCTCAGTGTATTACCATATAAATATCTGTACACAGGACTATACTTCTAATTTTATAAACTAATACCTCTATCCATAGCTATGCTTCCTAGATCATTGTTCTGTCTCCTTTCACCTTCCTCTTGCCTCACCACCATGCTCATCATTCTGTTGTCTCCGTAATTCCTCTCAGCTTGATTGATGTTGCTCAGATACCCTGAGGATCTCTATATCCTCCTTGTTGTGGATTTTAATTCTCTAGTTTTTCCTGTCTATGGCGTTGTTTGCTCAGCGCTCCCTACATATATCTCTGCAAATCTTTATTTAGAAATGGATAAATTCCTGTATCCATAAGAAAAGCGCCTTGGTTGCATAGTAGATTATGCAATGAACTGCTAATGGAGTGGTTCTTAACCTGTGGGTCACTACCCCTTTTGGGGGTCCAATGACCCTTTCACAGGGGTTGTCTGATGCATGACAGTAGCAAAGTACAGCTACAAAGTAGCAGCAAAAGTAATTTTATGATTGGGGGGATCATCACCACATGAGGAACTGTAGTAAAGAGGCACAGCATTAGGAAGGTTGAGCACCACTGTGCTAATGTCAAGGTTAGCAGTGAGAAACCTGCAGATGTTACTTGGGAGAAAGATGAGACTTTCTTCTCCCTGAAATATTCCATCTTAGCAACCCTCAGGCGTAGCCCTGGCCTAGCCTTTGGGACTCTATGAGTCAGAATTGACTTAATGGCAGACTATTTTTGAGTTTGCAGCCATAATATTCATTATATCTTCTAGATTGAAACTTGATTAAAATTATCCTAAGTATATGAATGACTAAAAATAGTAAGATGGTATTATGAATTCTAAAAATGGTATGTTAAAATTAAATTTATTTTGAAATATGTTCTTAATGAGATCCTGGTTAGTGATTTAATTAGAGTTATTATAGAGTTTTTATACTACTCTAAAATTTTTTCAGAAATATTATGAACTATTTAAAATTTTGAGATAGTCTTATTCCTTTAAAAATTTTATTTATACTTTTTTTGAAGTCAGAAAAAAGGACTTTTGGTTTTCTCAGACTTCACAGTTTTCTAACAAAAATGTAAGGAGATATGAATTATTTCTTAAAATTATCAATCATAAAAAACTCCTTTTGCAAATATTCCAGATAATGATGGAAGCACACATTATAAATTCATTGTCCTAACTCTCTTGTAAGAACAGCACTTGCAACCTTCATACTACTTATTATTTTGAATAGTCAATCTTATTTTGAGTATGTTTTTATCAATGATACAGCATGTGTTAGCTATAAATTTATTTGAACAGTATGACTCAAGCATAGTCAAGTAAACCTAAGTAATTTCAACCAAAAGATATCCAAATGGATGAGCTAAGGATGGAAATGATCATGGTAATAAGTCTTGGTGATTTTCCCCAGTTTTCTCTACTTGGAGGTATCCTGGTTGATAGTTGTCCTCCAAGTGAGTGATGGAGTACTCTGCTCCATGACCTCTCCCATGGCTTTGACTTTGTTAAAGGAAGATAACAGTCCTATCTTCCAAACTGCCTCTCGGTGGATTCAATTCACTAACCAGTCATCAAGTAGTCCAGGACAAAACCATTTGCACTCCCAGTGGTATTTTGGCTTCTGAAATATATAGATATAAAAATTCCCTTTTAGAGTGAACAGATGAATTACATGAATGACCTGACAGCAGGTTACAGTACCCTGGGATATAGAGAGTCTGGGTTTTGAAGTGTTTCTTATGAAAGGATACCAGGCACTATCTAGTCACAGAATAGAGATTCACATTATTGATTTCAAAAAAAGTATTAAAAATATTGGTTTCTGACAAGGAAACAAGTGATCTAAAAATGGCAAGAAAAGCATAGGATGCCAGTTGAGGCTTGTCCAACTGCAATTGATCTGAGAGGAATTACTGAAACCCAAATGAAGTTTGAGCATGATAGTGGGACAAAAGGAAAGTAAAAAGGAAATAGAGGAAAGAACTGAAAGGCAAAGGACATTTATAGAGGTAAAAATGTAGGCATGTACATATGTAAATCTATTTAAATATAATGATAGGGAAGTAGATCTCTCTCTCTCTCTCTGTATATATATATATATATATATATATATATAGATTAAGGTAGCAGATGGACATTGATCCTCTACTCAATTATTCTTCCAATGCAAGAGCACTTTGTTCAAGTAACCTAGCATTCGATGATGCTAATTTTCCTGACTCATTTGCTGAAGACAAATGGGTGCATAAACAAATATGGTGAAGAAAGTTGATAGTGCCCAGATATCCAAAGATATAGCTTCTGGGGTCTTAAAGGCTTGAAGATAAACAAGTGGTCTTCTTGCTGAGAAGCGCCAAAGCCCATAAGGATGAAGTATACCAGCCTGTGTGTTCATATGTTGTTAATGGAATCAGGCATCAAAGACAGAGAACAAAAGATTATATCGGTATGAGGGGTAGGGCGGAATGGAGACCCAAAGTCCATCTGTAGACAATTGGACACCCCTCCTAGAGAGTCACAAAGAAGAGACAAGTCAGTCAAGGTGCATTATAGCACTGATGAAACATACAGTGTTCCTCTATTTCTTTAAAGCTTCCTCTCCACCACTATCATGATCCCAATTCTACCTGAGAGTTTCAACTAGACCAGTGTATGTCCACTGGTACATGTAATAGTTCACAACACAAGAAATTCAAGATAGATAAACCCCTCTGGATCAATAATGAGGGTAGAGACACCAAAGGTGCAAGGGGAATGTGCAGGGAGAAAAGAGAAACTGATCACAATAATTGACATATAATCCCCTTCCAGGCGAACAAACAACAGTAGGTTAAGGGACACAGTGGTTGGTGAAAGACATGAATATATTATATATGTGTGTGTGGTGTGTTTGTGTGTGTGTATATGGGTGTGTATATATATGTGTGTGTGTATATATATATATATATATATAGTCAAGGGTTCATGAGGAAGAGGAAGAGGGAGGAGGGATGAGCTCATACTAAGGATTCAAGTAGAAATTTTTTTGAAAATAGCAATGGCCACACATATACAAATGTGTTTGACACAATATATTTACATGATAAGAGCCCCCGATAAAATGGTCAGAAATAAAAATAATAGGGCTGAGCCCCGGTGGTGTAGTGGTTGTGCATGGGACTACGGCCCACTGGGACGGAGGTTCAATTCCAGCAGTGGGGCTGGGCCTCCTACTCCCACCACTGGAGAGCAGTGATGCCCCCCCCCAAAAAAAAGAAAGAAAATAATAAAATCTTGGCTTTCAAGGCCATTGCTTTAAATGCTTCATTTCCATTTCTACATATGACTTCTGTAAAAAGAGTTATAGACTTTTAAGCATTAATTGGGAGTTCATATCCCAATTGAGTCCATACTTCAATTGCATCCAGCAGAACTGTACATTTGCTTCCACAATCAGTTTCCAAACATATCTCTTCTACATGGACATCATCTCCCCCCACCACCACCACTTCTGTGCCCCCCTCCACCCAAATCCCTTGTTTATTAATATCTCTATAGGTTTATAAATCCTGACTTTCATACACCAACAAATGAAAAACCATATAGCACAACTTCAGATGTGTGGCCCCAACGACCTAAATCCTCTGAGATACCCCTTACTGTGTACAAAAAAAGTAAAATAAAGCAATATAAACACAAAATACAGAAACTTTAGATACTACATCAACTTGCATCAGAGGCAGAGATCTGCTGACAAAGTTTTAACTGCTCAAGTGAAGTTTATGTCTCTATATTCAACTCTCTAAAACACTCTGTTTAGCATCCACTTGCCCCCTACCCCTCAATTGTGGATAGAAGGAGTTCACTGGAGGCTTCTCCCCTATGTAATGCTTGCAGCCTTCTGCAAACCAGATTTTCACCCTGTAGCGTCTGACACTAATCCCTCCTTCGATGTCAGATTATATGCTTCACAGTTTTACAATTACTGATGATGGCGTGCGTCTTCCATGTGGACTTAGTTGACATATCACTTAGATCATCTGGCCCCTTCATTGGAGAAGAGCCCTCAAGATCCCAGACATCCTTTAATCCAATATATTGCCAGGCACCATCTCATCTCTTCACCACACTTTGCTATAACACCCATCACCTCTGGGCTCCCTCCCGGAGGACCTTGGGGCATGAATGAATTGTTCTTAAGTTGGAGCGAGGATATAGAGAAAGCCCAAGACCTGTTCCTGGATCTTTGTTGTTGTTGTTGTTGTTGTTCTCATTATATATTATTACTTGGCTGTTAACACAGATGTCATGTCATTGTATCATTCAGTCATGTCAAGCAGAATTGTTCCGTCACATCGATAATCTGTTTACAAACATATTATTTCTTCCTGGTTTCCTTTCTATTATGTCCCTTTTACTACCACCCACCTCCTGCACCTCCACCACCCCTTTTTGAAATCATTGTTCTACTACATACAGACTGTTGAATTTTAATTGTGCCTTATATGTTTTCTAAAGGCCCATATGAGAAACGATGGAAAGAAAGGAAAGCCAGGGGTAAGAAGACATTATACTCAGTTCTTCTTTTATCTTTTTATCAGGGGAGAACGCAAACACAACCCCCCACTTCAACAAATTATGCAGTCGAGTTTCCCACGTTTGGAGAAATCACAGGGATCAGCACATCCCAAGTGCAATGGACAAGCCTCGCCCTGAGAAAACCACCCAAGTGATCATAGTATGTCCCCTGCCAGGTAAGTATAATACTTCAGTTCTTTTTTTTTTTTTTGGGTGGAGGGGGGCATCACTGCACTCCGGTGGTGGGAGTAGGAGGCCCAACCCCACTGCTGGAATTGAACCTCTGTCCCCGTGGGTCGCAGTCCCACGCACAACCACTACACCACCGGGGCTCAGCCCCATACTTCAGTTCTTAACACATGAATTTAACAGACCGTATGTGGCACCACTGGGGATCACAACAGGGATAATTTTATAACACAATAAGAGATATTTCAAAATAGCAATCTGAAATGAAAAACCTGAAAAGTCTTTTCTGTTTTGTGTTATCACATTAGGGTATGTCTCAGAGGCATTATGTCACTGGAGGTCACCTTCTTGAAACTGTGCCATATATTTTTCTGTGTTTGCATATATGAAACCCAGGATTGATTAACCTTAGGGACATCAAGTGTAGTAATGGTTTTAGGGCACCACAGTGGTGATAGAGGGGGCTTAAACAGGAAACTGTATCAGGGAGTCCAGGAAGGAAAAGAATATTTGGGTACTAATGGTCATAGAAATTCTTTAGTACTGTTTGATGTGATTGAATTATGCAATGGTATGAAATATATATTAACTTTCATTTAATAATAACTTTTTAAATCCTCAAAAATATATGTGATTCTAATAGATCAAAAATACATATATATTCCAATAGATAAAAATTACATGTATATTAAGAACAAGCTATAGGAATTGTTCAAAAGAATGAAAATCATATTAGTGAAATTCTGCAAATGACTTCTACAAAGGATGATAGAATTGCATTTTTGACTATCAGAAACTGTGGTAAAATGTGTATTTAATTTGGGGGTGACTCTTCATAAATAACTGAGGAGCATCTGTGTACTGTTGAGAGAACAGAATGAAATGTTCTATAATGTGAATAAGTATTTACATAAGGGGTATTATTCTCAGAAGCTCTGATGGTGTATTGGTTACATGTTAGGCTAATAACTATGAGGTGAGCAGTTTGATTTGAACCAAAGTCACTACATCTGACGCAGAAAGATGAGACTGTCTACTCCCATTAAGATTTACAGTGTCTAAAACTCACAGCCGGCGTTCTATGACATTGGGTAGGGTTGCTGAGTCAGAATCCACCTTTTGAGAGAGAAAGTTTTTATTAGGAGAAAAAGAATCTTAATAATATCTACAATTGTATATAATAAAGTGGGAGATTTAAAGTTTGCTTTAAATATTCATTTAAGTATTACAGAGTTATTCCTGCCACGAGAAGCATTTTTTAATCATTTCACAAGACTAGGAAACAATGCAAGGTGAATATTTGTGTATAAGAAAATGATATTCTTTAGAGTGCTCATATGTGATATTCAAATATTTTTCCTGTAACCAAGAATTTTTGTTCATGAATCATCTTGTAAATTAATGAGCAAATTACCTACAAGTGCTTTTAAGAATTAGTATCATATTTTTCCCTAAAGGATGCATACCATAGACCTTTCTAGCTCTTTATTTTACAACTCAATAAATGTAAGGATATATAAAGGAAAAATGAATATTGGCTCTTTAGACATTTCCCCCATATGTTTCCACTATATAAATTGGAAGGCAAAAGAATGGTTCGGAACTAAATCACTGCATATATCTCCTTGCA